>JAKCPI010022041.1:0-13719 GCA_023213315.1 Euborellia annulipes | reverse complement strand
ATTATTTCAAATTTATTTTTTTTAAAGTAAGAACAAAAATAAGGCGCCATATTTGGTCAAGTAGTGCATTTAAAAACATATCGACCCTCTTAGTAGAAAAGTGTCTAACTCCACTTTTTTTCGAAAATCATTATTTTGTATTTTCTGTTGAAAAATAAATATCATTCTCTTAAGACCTGAACTGGGTAAGAGCGTAATTCAAATTTTTGTGTCCGAAAAATTGCCGCAAGAAAAGTATTTAACAGTGGCTCTAACAATGACAATGAAATGTTTTTTGACTCTCCTGAAAAAATAAACAAAAATGGAGTTAGGCACTTTGCTAATTAGAACGTCGATATATATTTATATTAATTTGTTGCTGGGCCAAACGGCCCATGCCCCCCCCCCCCCCAATCGAACTCAGGATCTCCAGCCTTTCTGGGACATTGGTGTGCTAATCTTTGCAGCTGACCCTCGACCAACTAAACAGTGTTTGTTAATTTTTAGTGTATTTAGATTAATACTTAGGACGAGAAGATGGCGGACAAACAGGATAGCCTCTATCAATGAAAATCTCATTACAAGAAAACTTTTCGGCTTTAATTAGATAATGCCATCTTCAGTTCTTGTGAGAATATTGGCTCAATGTATACATAATCTCATAAGAACTGTAGATGTCTCCCCAATTAAAGCCGAAACGTTTTCTTGTATTGGGATTTTCATTGGACAGAGGCTCTTTTGGCCCGTTTGGATGACATTGACTCTTCCTTCGTATTAATCTAATCGTTGACAACCGCTTCTCTCATCAACATTTTAGTGGATTTTATTCTTTCATCTATTAATTTACATACTAAATTTATTAAAATAATAACCTGAAAGAACGGAAAAAGAGCGACGAAATCCGCAAAATCGAGTTGCGTCTCGTGAGTGATTGAACCAGGCCCGGAAATGACGCATCTGCCAGAAATGTTCGTGTGGGAGGCCGGCTTTGATGCTTTTGTCCCTGCAACAAAAAAGAAGACAATTTAATTAAAAATCAACAATTTTACTAACGAATATATATTAAAAAAAATAACAACTCACTTTCTAAATTTCATTTTGAAATAAAATTAAAAAAAAAAGCAAAAAACGAGTGAGCAGCAGCACATTGGTTTAGAGTCATGCAGTCGCTGCAATGGCCGAACCGACCGACCGACTTCATTAAACTGATCTTTTATTTTTTTATTTTTTTTTTGGTTATCATGAATAAACATTTTAATAAAAATTACAGCTGATGTTCTCTGTTTGTTAATCTCTTATCTTTCCGCCATGACTATATATTAAAGCCTCCCCCCACCCCCCTAAAAAAAAGAATCATTTCGTTTGAGATAAGAGAGATGAGAAAATAAATAAAAAATCCAATTGCTTCTATTATTAATTATTTCGTTGGTTTTTTTTTAAGCAAAAAGGATATTAATAGGGAGAATCGATCAATAAAAAGAAATCATCCCAGGATCAGATGATCAGCCATAAACACCTGAGGATTTGAAATTTTTGTTTTTTAGACAATAACAAAAAAATCTGATGAAATAGTAATTATTTCTAATACATCAAATCAAATGATAATGCTGATCTTTATCAGAAAATGAATTAATAATTCCATTTAAAAAAATGGCCAATATTTTTTCATATTATTATTAATAGGTAAATGCAATTAAATAATTTGATGCCAGACTGAGATATTATTGCTAGTGACATATGCCAAGGATGATATGCCTAACATTCCCCTCTTCTGATTTATGTAAATAAATCTATGGCAAAATATCCTCTAACAGACAAACAGATTTTTTCATTTTATTTAATTAAAATAGAATGGCAATTCATATAATCTCTTCATTTTTGATTAACTGTCGACTTTTCGGACGCCAGTCGAGTCCTTTCTTGCCAAATTATTACAGGATCGGATTAAGAGAAAATCCCTTTTGTGCCCAGGTGTTTTTGGGATGCCCTGATATCTGCCGTCCCGGGCACATGCCCCCATTAGCCCCCCCCAAGATCCAGCCCTGCTAAAGAGGGTCCCCCTTTGGAACTTTAAAAACATTTTTTCCAATTCTTATAAAATATGAAATATTATGTATAAAATAATCCAAATATGAGATTAAAAATGTTTATTAAAGCTTTTGTGGTTTGAATTATTATTATTAGTATATTTTTAATAAACCAATTAAAACAAAATGTGGTCTATAATTAAAAATTCCCCTAATAATAATAATTTAAACCACAAAACCTTAATAAACACATTCGTGATGAGATTAAAATTTTGAAAATAACCATAGTCTATTTCAGTGGTTCCCAACCTGGGGGCGATCGCCCCCAAGGGGGCGATTTGGGTTTTCAGGGGGGCGATAACTAAGCGGGGGCGATGGGCGATGAGTATTCAAAGGGAGAAAAATTATTTACTAAAATTTAAAAAAATAAAAATCAATTACAGGATGGTCAGGATAGAAGAAGACAAAATATTATCATAAAAATAAAATAGTCTGAAGATAATTCCAATCTAGAATTGAAACGTCACTTTTAACTCAAATTCTAAATTTCAATTTAAAAAAATCATTTTTTTGAAATTTTTTTCATGGGAGCCTTCGGGCTCTTTAAGCTCGAATCTTAAAATTTCAATTTAAAAAATCATTTTCTTGAAATTTTTTTCTTCAGGGCCCGGGCCCTTTAAGCTCAAATCAAGTTTAGTCTTTTTCACGACTCAGGATAGCTAAAAATGCAGATTTCAGTGGCTAATTTTCAAAAAATTTTCCATCCCCCCAGATTCCCCCGGAAATCCTCTGTCCAGATCTGGCCTCGATAAATTAAAACTTTGTAACTCTTTGTTTAGGATATTTTGAAAAAATTTTATATAACTTTATTTAAATAAATATTGTAAGCTATGAATAACTATTTCAAAAGTTGTGTCAAAAACTGTGTAAAAAATTGTTGGCATGAAGGACACAATAGCCTTTTACATACTAGAAAAAAAACTTTTTTTTTTTTTTTGGGGGGTGTTTAAGACTAAGTAGCCCCGGGGCCTGTCAAGTCTGTCTGCGGCCCTGTATATAGGCCTACGGTAATAAAATTGTTTAAAATAATAAAACAGCTTTATTATTTACAATTTACTTCAAATTAAAATTAGGTATACAATGAAAATGTAAGGGGGGGGGGGGGGCGATAGGTGTTAGTCAACCTCCAGAAAGGGGCGATGGGTCAAAAAAGGTTGGGAACCACTGGTCTATTTCAAGCAGTCAACATTTAAAATGCACAGAGCCTAAGGAAATGTTGATTCAATTGACTTTTTCACAACGCTTTTATTAACTTGCTTTCCTGTTTTTTCCGACAAATCTGCAAATCGAAATTACGACCAGTTCTAGTTAATCTAGAGCTTTGAAATTTTATACACATATGTAACTCCCGTGACAATGCAATATTTGATGTTTCTCATCTTTGTTGATCAATTAATTTCAAAATGGCGGCCGATCAAAAAAAAGTGGGGGTAACATTTTATAATCAAAAATTTCTCCTATTTATAATTAAGTTAGAGTTTTGAGCATTGTCAGAGGTGTTAAATAGACTTTACACTACACAATGTGTTATTCAAAATTATTACAAATTCAAAAAATTCAAAATGGCGGCCTGCTAATCAATTTCCATTGTTTGGTCCGACAAAGTTGCCGATCGAAATTACGACCACTTCTAGTTAATCTAGAGCTTTGAAATTTTATACACATATGTAACTCCCGTGACAATGCAATATTTGATGTGTCTCATCTTTGTATGTCAATTAATTTCAAAATGGCGGCCGATCAAAAAAAAGTGGGGGTAACATTTTATAATCAAAAATGTCTCTTCTTTTAAAATACAAATTGTCTTATTGTATCGTGTATATGTATCTCTTATATGTATTAATATATAACTCATACGTATTAATATTTTATTACAAAAACTAAAAAGAGTTAAATAAAATAATATAAAAAAAAATTTAAAAACAACGCTTTTATAAATGTACTAAAAAGAGAAAAATAATTATGTAAAATTATATTAAAAATTAATATATGTTACTAAAACTAAAAGCGTTGGGCGCGCAAATTAACAATCTCTTGCGATTTCTATTGCAGAGGTTACACTAACCTTAATTCACCGATACATAAATCATAAAAAAAAAAAATAATAATTAATCTAACTGGTAGGCCTACATTTGAGTCACTTCAAACTGTTTTGCCTAACTACCCGCCAAGTCTATGGCATTAAAATGTATTCATAAAACATATAATTTATACAATTAAAATTTGCAAATCCCGCGCCCAACGCTTTTAGTTTTAGTAACATACCCCCCCCCCCCCCCCCCCCCCCCGCGCCCCCCCCCCCCCCCCCCCCCCCCCCCCCCCCCCCCCCCCCCCCCCCCCCCCCCCCCCCCCCCCCCCCCCCCCCCAAACGAAAGGAACGGGCGGGGGCACACCCCGCCGCCCCCCCCCCCCCCCCCCCCCCCCCCCCCGCCCCCCCCCCCCCCCCCCCACCCCCCAAAAAAAAAAAACGGGGAGAGGGCGCCACGCCCCCCCGGCCCCCCCCAGGGCCCCGGCCGGGGCCGGGCCCCCCCCCCCCTCTCCCTTTCTTAATTAAAATTTATAAATTTATTTTATACTACATCCCCTGTGGGTTTTTGTTTAAATTTAAAAAAAAAAAACAAAAAACAAAACAAAAATATATTTCTTTATATATCCATTTAATATAAAGAAAATCAAATTTAAAAATTAATAAATAAAAAAGTAATGGATATTGCCAAGACCAAGTATTTTTCCTCCCCTCACCAACCCCCAACATCCTACACAAAAAAATAACATTACATTAAAAAATAGAAAGGGAAAAAGACAAAACAAGAGAAAAAAACGGAAAAAAGGAAGAGAGGAAGAAAGGAAAAAGGGAGAGACCGCCCCACAAATATAATATATAGATATTAATTTTTAATATAATTTTACATAATTATTTTCTCTTTTTAGTACATTTATAAAAGCGTTGTTTTTAAATTTTTTTTTTTTTTTATTATTTTTTACTTATTAATTGCAAGCGGTCAAGTTTGAAACTAATTTGCTATGGGAAACTAAATATACCTCGACACAAAAAATCTGGGTGCACAACTTTTTTCTTACCGAAGGCCCGGCGAAGGGTAAGGGCGCCAGTCATACCAGATTTTTTATTATATCCAGTATTTTTATAGATGTCTTTTATTTAAAAACACTAAATAAAAGTCCTAATTTGGAGCAAGGGCGGATCCAGAAGTGTTTCTCGGGGGGGGGTAATCTGGTGTGACTGGTCGCACAGCACACAATTTTTTCTTAATTTCGGTAACTTAAAGGCGCATTCTATACTTGTTTGCCAGAATATAAATACAAATCAAATTTTTAAGTATTAATTTTTAAAATTTTACATTCAAAATACATTTTTTTTTCGGAAAAAAAGTATTTTTTCAAATCTCAGGGGGGTAATTACCCCCTTTACCCCCCCTGTATCCGCCCTTGATTTGGAGCTGGCCAAATGGATAATTAATCCAGGGCCAAGCTAACAAGAAGAAGAAAAAGATTTATTATTAAATAAAAATAGGAATCATATCTCGAATAAAATTAATTCAGTTGAAGCTGTGTGTATTTTTCAAGTGGCATTCCTCAGGACTAGGGTTTGGAAAAAACCGGAAAATTTTGAAAACCGGTTTTTCTGTTTTTCACAAAGCGGAAAACCGGTAAACCGGTTTTAAACCGGTTTTTTTTTTAATGTAAATCAAGGAAAAAAAAATAAAAAAATACTCAAATCAAAATTTTATAGAATTATTTTTTAATAACCGCGTTCCTGCCTGCCACTCCAAATGGCTTAAATAAAAGCATCGGACTGCCTGGGATCCGAGCCCAAAAAAAATTATTATTACTACTATTCTGATCCAGTGCGTGCTTGAGGATTTGTTTACATTCATAGAATACAAAAAATACATAAATTTCTCTATACATTTCCTATGGGAGAAATCGTAACTTTATGAATTAATAACTAAAAAAATTGTAGGAATTTCGGGACCTGAGTATTTTTCCTGGACTGGAGATAACGTCCTCTATAAGACTGCAAAATTTCTTTTCAAAATTCCAACGGAAAGTTGGCCAAACAGAGCGAGACAGACGGACGGATAGACCGACACTCCGCTATTATTATATTAATATATAGATTATTTAATTAGAAAAAAGGAGAAAAAATATAAATAATCTATAAATTTTTTTTTATTTGTCCAAGGTCTTTTTCGGCATCTAAGGCCATTTAAACCCCATCCCTATTTATTTCAAATGATTGATAGCCAATTCAAATGAAATAAATTTTTCTCGCTTGGAACGGGAAGCGAACCCGAAACCCCAAGCTACTAGAAGATATTGTAATATCTTCTCTCTGAGCCATGGATCACGGGCTAATTTATAAATTTGAATACAAGTATTAATGAAGAAAAAATTTAAAAAAAACCGAATTCGGTTTTACGGGAAAAACTCGGTTTCTCGGTTTTTGAAAATTAGCCAAAAAACCGGTATACCGGTTTCGGTTTCCACCGGTGTCCAAACCCTACTCAGGACATGAGAAAGCAGGCTGGCGTCCGAAACATCTCCATTTAATAAAAATAAAATAAACCTCGAAAGCCCGGAATAGGTATTATGGTAAGGTTCTCGTTTTGCAAAACACTCTCTTAAAAATGAAGAAAGAATATACTCAAATATTAAATTCAGATGTCAGAGTGTGCTTAAGGCACTTAAAATTAAAAAACCAATATCAATTTCGAATGCCATACTCCCACAGGCCCTCCAGGGCATGCATGGGTGATCCCATGTCCCCCCCAGCCAAATTCCCTAACTACGCCCTTAGCGGAGAGTAGGGCCTATTATGGAGAAAATTTAAATGAAATAAACGAGTTAAAAAAAGTGAAGATGAATATTAAATATGGTTAAAGACCTGTGGACGAAATGCGTAGGGCTGTAGGCTGCTAATTTGTCCAAATTGTCGTTGGAGCCATGAGGACTTGCAGCAGCAGCTGCAGCTGCAGCTCCCAGAAGGCCATGACGAATCTCGATTTCACTGCTGATTGAACGCGAGCGTGGAGTAACAGCAACAGTGAAACTTCCACCACTACTCCCACCAGCTGAGGGTGATGGTCCACTCGAGGATGCAGGTCCAGGACGCTCGCAAGGCACCGTAGGTCTACGCAGATAGGATGCTGCACCAGGTAAGCCCAAAGCACTACCAGTGCAACTGGGGCCAGCGGAACTAACAACGCTAGTCGCACCGAGACCAGCTCCGACGGCCCCCAGGCCTCCCACTGAGGTGCAAGGCACATCTAGGCCCAGCTCTTGCTGGGGAGACAACAACAATTGCATTCATTCTCTCTTTTTCTATTTTTATTATTATTCCTCATTCATTTCGCTCACCTTAAGGGTTTGAATATTCCCAATTGATTTCTTTTTCTTAAATTTCGCTGAGGGTCCTCGTCGCAAAGAGCCATTATCAGGAGGCGACATGCCTCCTATAGTTCCCGCTTGCGCCCAATCACGACCACCAAAAACCTACAAAGACCAAATGATTTTTCATAATTCTTTTCTTATGTTGTTTTTTATTTTTTTTTTTTGATAAATAAAGTACGAACCCTTATTGCGTCGGCTGTCATCGGCCCACAACAACATTCCTCAAAATAGAGCTGTAAATATTGCTCCTTGAGCCAGAGCATTCTACGGTCAGTCAATTGGAGTTGTCGTTTCATACAACGAACAACCGAGCAAAGGCCACGATACCATAATCTAAAATTTTGAAAGATTATTTTTTTTTTAATTTTTTGGTATGATCATTTAAGGGTTACATGACTCACTTGCAAAGATTAGGAGGCATAAGTAAAAAAAGCACTCGGTTATCGCTGAGATTGGAACCATAAACTAGAGCGAGACAACAATCGCCAGCTGGGAATTTATCGAGCCCATAACGTCGACAGACGGCTGTGAGTTCAAGATCTCGTTCTCGATCCCGGCTACCCATTGAGATCTCTTTGACGGCGGACAATTCAAGATAGCCATCGCCCGCTGGTTCAAAGGCGCCCAATTTGGCCACCAATCCAGGAGAGACGGTCTCTTCGGGGTTGGAAGACAGACTGTAATCAGGTGCCGATCCACTGCCACCGCCTCCGCCAGTACGCATACTGGACCAACTGGGACGGCACCAAGTGACTGTGGCACAGCTACGCTCTAAACGTACATAGGCCAGCATCGTCCGTGAACCGCCCCCTTCTGCATCCCAATGCACAGCTGTACCGCCATGATGCATAACCTGCGGGAAAAAGAAAAATTCTAATTACTCAAATATATCTTGTAGCGATCACGACCTGATGAAGCATTTATTTAGCAGAAGAGGCAATTAAATCAATATTACTGTATTTATTTATTTTAATTTTTTGTTTTAGAAAATACAAAAGCAAATAGTCAATCTTTGTACTTTATTTTGATCTATTTATTTTAATGTTTTTTTGTTCTGAAGAGTAAAATGTTTGAATTATTTGCGGCAAGCTGTATTTGTACCCGAGTTGTGTTGAAATTTCAGATCCGTAACCCGCAGCTTAGCCACTTGCCTCCTCTAATTTATATTAAAAAATATACATATATTTTTTGATTCTTCAGTGAAAATAAATGCTATGCAGTCAGAAATTTTTAATAATGTTTATTATAATTTTCAATTAACATGATTTCGTAATTATTTTATTTTTTTTTTGTAACTACAACTTTATATTTTCCTAGTTTTAAAGGCAAATTTGTCATAAACCTACGCCATTGGCGGCTAGATATAATGAAATAAATATATATCTCGAATGACAAAAATTCATCAAGAAATCCTAAGCTACTCTGAGAGTTAATTGTGAATCACCTGAAGGACGTGATGGTCGATGTCGTTTCGGGATGCTGCGATAGGAAAGAAAGAAACTCCATGGTCGTAGGCTAGAGGCTGTACAGGACGATAGGCACCAACTTCGACACCGTAGTCTTCGTCTTCTGCCTCCGTCACTAAATATGATCTTTCGATGCTTGA
The DNA here is from genome assembly GCA_023213315.1 of Euborellia annulipes. Classification (NCBI taxonomy): domain Eukaryota; kingdom Metazoa; phylum Arthropoda; class Insecta; order Dermaptera; family Anisolabididae; genus Euborellia; species Euborellia annulipes. The sequence goes on along the minus strand of JAKCPI010022041.1, from coordinate 4,635 downwards.
CGTATGGATGCTAAACATATGTAAACATGTATTAATCATTTAATAATTAATTAAAACCTACGGGTTTACAACATGGTCTGTCTATGTGTCTGGGTTCAATTTAAAGCATGAAGAAATTGAACTAGGAGGTTGAAATTTTATATCTATTTGTTAGACACCCCCCTAGGGCGTGAAAATAAGCTTTTAATCAAAATCGGCCAAAAGAACTACTGTAGTACTTTACTGATGTAGTTTTTCAGTTTTTTCGATTTTCTCAAAAGATTTTGATTAAAATTCAAAAATCATTTATTTTTCAGATGCTCTTTAGAATTTATATTCTCATTTTGCCATTGAAATCTTCTGAAGACCACTTTACTCCCCCCTGTAATTAAAAATTATACTAATAAAGAAATGACCCCTAAATGGCCTCTGTAGCCGAAAAGAGTTTAAAAAAAAACATCTTGAATTCTAATATATCGGCGGAAACTAAATATATGTCGAAGAAATCTGGTGGACAACCACAGTACCAACTTTCGATTCCGAGGTAAGAGAAAGTTGTGTTCTGTGCTTCAGTCACACCAGATTTTTTTTTAATGAATGATGATAGCCAGGGAATTCCTGCAATAATTTTCTTTATTTATTAAATCTCACATGAACTCCAGGGGGTACAGTCTCTGAGCAAAATAAATTAATAATCTAATCCAGCCGTTCAGTAATCGGCACTCTTGGATTCTTAAAATATACACTCGAACACCCTATAACCTGTCATCTCTTTCACATTTGTATATTTTCTGACACGTAACTTTGTGGTTACTCTGAGAGGTAACCAGGGTCGGAACTAGGAGATTTTTAGGGGGGCAAAATTTAATTTTCCGCCCCCTCCTTAAAATTTTCTATACAAAACTCATATCATTTTACCTTTTTTTTTAGTAAATCTTTCTTTAATTGCCGCCCCCTGATATCTGCCGCCCGGGGCACATGCACCCACTGCCCCCCTCTAGATCCGGCCCTGGAGGTAACCTTCATAGGAATAATACTGAGGTGGGTTCCCGTTTACTACCTCAGAAGGAGACATCTCAAATAGAGTTGGATAATTTATTGCCATGAGGTGGATTTGAACTCGAGTTGTTTTCAACTAAGGATTATAAGCTTTACTGCTTTCCCTCCTCCCATTTCTATTATTCAAATTTTGTATCTCTGTTTCCCCATATTCTGGCTTCATAACAATGGCATTATACAATTAAAGCCAAAACTATCTTCACTACAGGGAGTAACATTTCGAAGAGGCTAATTCCGTGAATTCCCGCTACTTCCTATGTGTGTGTTCGACAATCATGATGTAAATTTGTGAAAAATATACGATTGTAAACCTGTAATATGATATAATGTATAATATTTAAATGATAATGATAAAATGATAATTTGACTCTGTACTCCATGTGGGCTCCAGAAGGCGTGCGCCTCAGAGCCAAATAAATTCCATCTATCTATCTATCCAGGGGCGCCGGAACGAATTTGAATCAGGGGGGGGCAAAAAATTTTTTTTTTAGAAAATTAAAATAATTTAATATGTTCAAATAGTATAAAACAAAAACATATCTACTTAATAGTAATAAAGCTTTAAAAATTTTAAATAAAATCGCAATTTTAATAAAATTAAAATTTTAAAAAATTTGCTAATGATTTATCAAAAGTTTTTTTAGGCTCTATTTATACTAAATATTTGAAGGAAATAAATATTTTTAATTTTCTTCTTTTAATTCAATATAAAATGTTTTTAGAAATTAGAAATACAATTAGGGTCTATATAAAATATTTTGGGAAAAAATGAATTTCTTAGTCTTAATTTTTTTTAATTTAAAAGATTTTTATTTTTTAAAAGTAAAAATGTATCATTTTTAAAAATAAATGAAATAAAAGAAGAACTTTTGCCCCCCTCTGCCCCCCCCTACAGGATGCCAGGGGGGGCAATGTACCCTTGCCCCCCTGTTCCGGCGCCTATGTATCTATCTATCCATTATTTAATTTTATTGTTACATCAATCATTTTCTCATTCTCTACCTTTGATTTAATGGCTATACAGTATGTACTATTTTTAAATTTATTCTATATTTACTAAAAAAGAAGCCATACCTGATTTGATCTTCATTAGGTGCTTGACCCGAGGCACGATTTAAAGCGTGATAGTGTTGATGGAAAGCAGCAATTCGATCGAGGACAGCTTGAGTTCGATAAATTTTATCCAGGTTGATGAGTCCTCCAGGACCGATTCGCGTAAAATAATGATCTTCACCATTGTAGTCAGAGATGAACTGAGTAAAGCAAAAAAAGAGAAGCGAATAGCAAGGTTATCTCTCCTAATTTACTGAGAGAAAAAATAAAGTCAGTTTTGTCTCAAGTCTCAAGTCAGAATTCGTCACTTATAATAATAAATAATAAACATTTGAGCTCTTTTTTTTCCTTAGGCCATTTATTTAATCCTATAATTGAGTGAAGGTGAGTGAAAACGTGGAAGGAGACACCGGAGGTGGAGGAGTGAAGGAGAATGTGTAAGAAAAGGAAGCACAAAGTAGACAAACCGGCCGCATGCAGCCCAAGACTCAACCAACCAACATGAGGGGGGGGGGCGGCGTAACTAAATTTTACTGAGAGGTGAGTGGGGGGGGTGATGGCGGGGAGGTGAGTCGGGGTGCTCGGGGGCACGGCTTACCACTTGCGGCTGGGGAAGCTGCCCGTCAGCCGAGGAAGTGGTCGGCGACGTAGAAGTCGGAGGAGGCAGCGGCGAAGATGGGGGTGCAGGCGGCGGCGGCGGTACCGGTAGTGAAGATAAAATTCCAGCCGCCGCCTCCACCCCCAATAAAGGCATTTCACCACGAGGGCTCACCTCGAGCCTAGCGTGTTCACTCGAAGGCGCCAATACAACCAGACTCGGTGTTACTGCTAGAATATCTCGCAGTTCACGTAGAAATGCACCAAAAATGGAACGACACGGCATTCAGGCATCGCCAATGCTCTCGCCAGGGCACGATCATACTCAGCTGAGACCAATGCAGTGGATAAGAAATCAAGAACGGGGAGAGCCTCTTTTTCGGTTATGGACAGCCAAAAAGGTTTAAGTTTATTTGACCTGTGAACAAATAAATAAAATGAACTTTTTTTTTTTTAATTTAAATATAAATAAATAATAAAGGACATAAAAAAACAAAAGGAAATTTGCAAATATTTGCATACACACTTGAAAATAAAAGATAAAAAAAAATTCTTCTTTAGGATGAAGTTCAGTGGCTCAGAGGCAAGTAGTTTCCGCCGGCCTACAACATTCCACGTCCGCTGGAGGCCGAAAGAAACCCCTGCCCCTGAGCCGGGGTCTTACACGTCCAAGAGTATTCATCTTCTTTAGAGAAAAAGAGAGAAAGAAAGAAAGAGAGAGAAAGATAGATAGAGATTAATTCATACAATAATAATAATAATAAATAAGCATGCATGCATGTAGTGCAAAGGGCTTTCAGGTGATAGGTGTAGTGGCAGAGTGTCTTTTTTGTGTTTGTTTCGTGCAGACTAACTTGAGGCCGGCGACGATCTCCATAGCACCATTGAAATTGCCGATATTCCAACAACTTAAAGCCACACGAAGGATACATGAGAGAACCGCTTTTCGATCTTCGTGTGTGGGTTGAGTAATGATCAAATGTGTCACCCAGGAGCTCACCTAAAATGAATTGATGAATGAATTAATTTAGAGGAATTAGAATAGATAGATAGATAGATAGATAGATAGATACCTCATTGAATCGTTTGATAAGACTTCGCACCGAGGGGTGGCCAGATGTAGGAACAGCTCCTGAAACACCAGCGCCAGCTGTCGACGGCGGTGGCGGCGGCGGCGGCATTGCACTTGATGTTCCACTTGTCGTTGGAGGCACCCCTCCGCCTGATGGTCCTCCACCACCACCATTTCCTCCCAAGTCCAATGTCACTTGACGTAGATAGTCGATTGGTGGCACCTGATGGAATAGGTGATACTCGGACTCGGCGAGCCGGAGAGCCACCTCCTCGGGAAAGTGAAGCAGCTTGTGCAAGGTCTCCAGCTCGGCAGAGTGCGCCACCTGCAGGGTCAGCAGCGACCGCTTCACGAGCTCTGCAACATTTGGTACGCTCGAGCCACTGCCGGGCCCCTGCTCCTGCTGCCTGCCGTCGTCTGTAGATCCGTCGATCGACCTAATCTCTTATTCGCCTTGGATATCGCTAGCATTTCAATAAACGAAGGAATAGAGTGAGAAAGAGAGTAGATTTCTTTGTCTTTGCAACTCTTTGATTTTTCCTTAACAAACAAACTGCCGAATCTGAAGATAAGTCTCTTCATCTCTTTATCTAAAAAGGAATTCTCGTTATCAATCAAAGTTGTAAGATAAAGTATTAAACACCAAAACTTGAAGCAGATCTTCTTCCTTAAGGAAATGAATCAGATAATCGGTAAAAGTGAAATTTCCTTTTTTTGTTAATATTTTGATAACCTGTAGCTGTAATCATTGAGTCCTTGGCACTTGCAACTAGGAACTAGTTCTTTAAAATGAAAAGAACTAATTACTCATAGCTAGTTCCTTTTTTTTTATTGTTGTTGTGACAAGTTTCTTTTCTGCTAAATGTGTTTATTAA
>JAKCPI010022039.1:0-23457 GCA_023213315.1 Euborellia annulipes | reverse complement strand
TATATATTTAGTTGAGGAAACATGAAAAATTCGTGCGCGGTGTACTTCTGTTTGTTGAAATTTTGAAATAAAAATTTGCACTCTTATTTGGAGAATTCAAAAAAAATTACTCGGGTTCCCAAATATCCAAAAAGATCAACAAATTTGAAAATAATTTTTATGGATTCTGAGAAACGTCTTTCTTCATCTTGTTTCTCAATAATTTATGGATTCTATCTCTCCTTATGAAGAATAAAAGCCAATTAGGATTTAGAGGGTGAAGGCAAAGCCAGATGTATGAAGCTGAAGCCCGCTGATGGCGAGTGGCGCGACTAGTCTCAATTTCTCTAGTTTCAATTATATTGTCTGAACAGATAACTCGATTGGTAAAATTATAATCTTTAAGCCTATATTCTTCTTGGCGAAAATATTTTTAAAAAGTTGATTTTTTGAAATTTGCAAGTAAAATTTTCCTAGAAATTATCAACGGAGCTGTGGGCTGTACTAAAGGAGTTCTAGACAAACAATCAATCAGTTGACCAATTGGGTTGCCTATCTTCCAGCTTCAAAAAATAATTAATTTAATTTAATAAACCTGTGAGGCGCCCAGTTCCGGCGCCTATGCTACTTATATATTAATATAATAGTACAGGAAAGTAAAATTTTATAATCGAATAAACGATTGAAAGAGGCACAAAAAAAAAAAATATGATGAGTGACATTTAGTCACCCGATAAATAAAATCTGATTATTTGATGTTGACTTACCTGGATGTTGAGGGTGGAGAAGAAGTGCGCATGCAGGGGCGCAAGTGTCTAATTGATGTTGATTATTAATATCAGGTAGAGAGTGCGAGAGCGGCTTGTTTATATTTGTGGCCTGTTTGTGGATATGTGAAGCGCGCACTGCACTGAGCCACACTGAAAGCAAAGCAAGAATCAACTGACACCGACCTCATGAGTCGTCGGTCTGTTTGGCTCTCGCTTCTCGACTCTTGAGGGGGTGAATAGGTGGGGGGTGATCTCTCTTTCTTTCTCTCTCTCTCCGTTTTTATTCACATTCTCTTTTTATTGGCAAACTGACTGATGCACATGCTTAAATTAATTATATCTGATAATTTATTTTTTAAATTTGAATAACATTTTTTTTGTTAACTAGTTGAATACTTTTCGAGATACATCCAGATTTTTTTAAATTTGAGTTTATATTTTCAAATTATTTTTATTAAATTAAAAATTGGTTTACATTTCTGATACTCATCGTTTTTTTTTCTCTCTCTTTTACAGTCGTTTTTGGACTCGTCGCCGTTTTCACTCTGCATCTACTTTGCTCAGCATCCGCTGTCAGAATGAAAGAAAGCCTTTGGCGAATCAAAAGTTGACCAGTGAAAGTGAACCGGCGACTTGCAAGGTGAGATACTACTACTCGTGTATTTATGTGTAAATCATTTCTGCCTCACCTTACATTGAAATGACACCATCTTTAACTAAATAACAAGATTTAGGGCAGGTTGGTTCATTTCTAATTAACTAGTTATCCCTCAGATAAGGGGTCGTCCACATATTACTTAGGGGGGAGGGGTCTGGACAAAACGTTACTAATTGGGGACCCGGGGGTTTCTCTAACAAGTGTGACATAACAATTCAAATTTTTTTTTTTTTCAACATTCAGACTTTTTCTCATTCACACAATCTTTTCGGCAACTTAGACCATATAAGACTTTTCGATAACAGTTATATATGATAATATCTAATCGGGTCCAGGCATTTCTATTTAAGCCATTTGGTATCCAAATCGCTTAAATAAAATCATCGGACTGCCTGAGGTCCGAAAGCGCTACGTTCGGCATAGAAAGTAGGCACATGTTAATTAACTAGCTAAGAAGGCCCTACGTTCGGTATAAGTCTTAACTTAGGGGTGAAATTAGAAACACAAGCCTGTTTTATTTTATTTTTTTTGAGAAATTTTTAGATTTTTTTCTAGAAAACTAATTAACTTTTATTAATTAATTCAATTTTTAATAATTTTTATAAATGATACCTTTATTTTTTATTAAGTTGCCAACTTCACAAAACCTCCTTTTACCTCAGACAATTAATTATAGATGAAAGAACTCATTTTTTTAACTGGAATGTTAAGAGTGTTCTTATTTGATGATTTGCTATCTTTCGGATAAGTTTGCTAGTTGATCAGAACTGAAGCACCCAGCCTTTAGACTTTTATTTAGAGTATTGGTCATCTTTTATATTCCCTTTTTGTTCTCTATTTATTAAATTTTCTTGGTATATTTTCCTTTAGAAAAAAAAAGCAAATTTTTTTCATTCTTTCTTGGTTGTCTGAGTTTATTTATTTATTTTGATATTAGAACTGTTGACCTTTAACATTAATCAAGGGACGCCTTGTGTGTTTCTTTAAAACCAAAAATAGAAACAAAATTCCTTCAATTAATCTCGATTAATTAAAGGCTAAAATATTTCCTTATAAATTGTGGAATCCTCGTTTCTTCAAATGGAAAGTGAATACTCATGTCGATTAATAGAAGCCCCAATTAATTCCGTTAATTCTTGTTAATTTGATAATCATCGGCCTCCGGTACTAAGAGAAGGAAAGTTTACTTAACTAGCATCCTAAGAGGACAATGTGGAGTAGAGGTTTTATATTCCAAAAGACAAGGGCGATGTGTGGGTTCGATTACAGGTGGGAAGAGAAAAAAAATAGGACATTGTAAAAGTATTCAGCGAAGGTGTTAAGAAGCAGAATTAATTGATAGGGTTGAATGCTTCTGTAATTTTCAGATGAATCATAAGGATGTCCAAAAATTAGCTAATGACTTTATGAGAGCTTCTCCTGTTAAATTAAAACTACCATGAAACTTCATTTGAAAAATTAGTATGGCAACCTGGAACTTTAAGTACATTAAGTAAAGAGTTGCCTGTCGATTTCAATAATAAAAATAAATAAATTTTTTGCTGATGATGGCATAATAAATTTTAACCGAAACGTTTATTATAAATAAGTTTGGTTGGTATGTTTTTTTAATTATTTTCGTGAAGGAGAGGCCGAATTTATAATTTCAATTTCTTAAATAATGGAAGTTTTATTTGTCTATGGCCAAGTTAGTGGTGGCTGATTAAAACAATATATGGTATATTATATAGATTTTATTTTTGGCAGCAACTGCAGCTGACAGTTTCGATGGTTCCCTTCATCATCTTCAGGCCTAAAAATAACAATACAGACAATGTACATATAAGTTTATTTTTTCTTTTTTTTTAGGCCTGAAGATGAAGGAGGGAACCATCGAAACTGTCAGCTGCAGTTGCTGCCAAAAATATGCCAAAAAATATACCATATATTGTTTTAATCAGCCACCACTAACTTGGCCATAGACAAATAAAACGTCCATTATTTAAGAAATTTAGATAAATAATTGTACAATCCCGCATTTAATTATAATTTCAAGATTCATCCCCCCTCCGTCACTCCGTGCCTAACTTAAATATAAAATTTCAACCTTCTAGCTCTTTTTGTTCTTGAGATATTTTGTTCGCAGACACACACACAAGACCATGTCGCGAAAACCACTTTTTTGGATTCAAGGGACCTAAAAACGTGTAGATTCATCAAAATCTCGACATCGAATTTTTTGACATAATTCCAATACTTTCTCTCTATATATTAACATATATAGGTAAGAGAAAGTAAAAATCGTACCGGTATGTACAGTGTATTTTGTTCAAAGGCAAAACTTTTTTTTGAATTTGTCTAAAACGAGTTGTTTGAATTATTATTAAGGAAAGGTGAGGGTCCATCCACTCAAGTCAACTCCACAGTCAACTGGAGGGGTTATTTCTCCCTGGCTAGGAACTCGCTGAGGGCGGGTGGCGAGGCTAGTTATCTAAAATGAAATTATAGTTTCTAGGTAATTAGGTATTACATATTTCAAAAAAAAAAATAAAATATGAAAAAAAATAAAAACCTTTAAATAATCTAAATCAAGAATTAAACCACTCCATACACCACGTTTAGAAGACTAAAAAATCCCCCCCAATGGACTATTAATAATTTAATAATAAAAACCTCACATATACACACATACCAGGACTATATATATTCCAAATATAACTAACCCTGGGAGGTAAAAGTGTTTAAATAATATGCCTAAAACAAGAAAGCTGGTAAAGAGAGCGAACGCAGACTAAATAGTAGGAGGAATAAAGGGCTTAAAAATACTCCAACGTTTTAATTTTTGTTCATATTACATATTTATTTATATTATTTGTTCTCTTTATTTTCTACCTATCACTTGCTAACCACTCTCCCACTTTTGTTAATGCAATATACTGTACGTAGTTCAAATAAATTATTCCACCCAATGCAACATATACATGGAACACAAGGGAGGCATCGTCCCAGCATCCCTATGCTGTCCAACTCACGGCTGATAGAACTAGTCAGTTCCAATTTTCCTTTGTCCCCATGACCTCCCGTGATTGGAACAAGCTCCCTGCATCTATCTTCCCTAAAACCTACAATCTTCAGACTTTCAAGTCTAATCTCAACAGGCATCTTCTCAGTTCCCGCAGTTGAGTTCCCCTTTCATGCTTTTTTTTAATATATTCTTTCTGGCTGCATGTGACTATTGGTCATTATAGGTCACCCAATTCAAAAAAAAAAAGTGCCGGATTACCCATTAGGCGGAGTAGGCGATCACCTCACGCTGTTTAAGGTCCCCGCCACATGAGTTTGTTTGTTAACTCTTTTTCAACATATGAGGCCATTTAGACCCCGTCGTTATTTATTTAATTTGATTGGTAGGCAATTCAATTGAAATTATTTTTTGTTGCGGATGCGAACCCGCGACGCACAGTGGGCTGAAATAGGAAAAAAGCGGCCATAATTCGAAAAAATGAACTTCAAAATATAAAAACAACGTTTTGCACACCAATAATAGACTATATGTGGACCTCAGAACAACAATTCATTTTTTTTTTACCCAACCCAAACCCGAGTTATAGAGCGCCAAAGTGGGCAACAAAACTTAGTAACTTTTCTTTGCGTTTTAAGTCGATATTCAGAAATTTTTTTCATGTATTAATATTGATCCAATTTTAATGAATTTTTTTTGAATCATAGATAAATTAATCTTCTTTTTGGAAATATTTTTGTTTTTCTTGTATTTCAGTTATTTATTTTTAAATAAATTTTTTTTGTAAGTAAAAAAAAAGCAATATAAATTTTTTCAATTTCAAAAAGTATATGGGATCCATGCGGATCCCTAACAAACTCAATAGATTCTGAAACTAGAATACATGTAGAACATGATTGCATCGAAACTTTTTGCCCGAATTTGCCCGCCGAATTTTTATTAATTTTTTTATAATTAAATCGGCAGAAAAACAAATGATTTCCGACAAACCATATGAACTTCTCTCTGCTTTATAGATAATATTGAAACATGACAAAGGGCTGACGGGCAAAATAAAACCAGGCTATTATTAAAATGACCATAAAATTTTATGGTGGGGCCTCAGATTTTGAAATCTTTTGAAAAAATAATCTATGAAAAGGAAATATCCAATATTTAAAAATTTCATCTTTTCTTGTTCATATTCTTATTAATATTATTGAAATAACTATATTATTTTTGTATACAAGTGGTAAAGCCCCCTGGACCCCCTTACATGCCTTCGGCGAGCAAATGCATCAAATTTATTCTTGCTCCCTGTTTGGAAATTTTGCAATTGCTTCGCCTTCGGCGCAAAATTTTGAAGTTTTGAATTTCCCTCACGGACTCCACTTCCTCTGTCTGTGGCCAATCAGCGAGAGAGCGTGGTAAACAGGAACATAAAACAGAAGCTAGTGGCTAGCGCTTTATATTATAGTAAATATATTTATTTTTTTGCAAATAATTTTTATTTAAGTATAATGACAGACATAGAAGCCGAGTCCAAGGGGCCCAAGGGGGTTCAAGCCCCCCTCCCCCCTCCCCCAATGTTGAGGGAAGAGAAAATAAGTCATTTTTGTAATCAGCAATCCTTTAAAATGTATATAAAGACATATTGCTTGTAATTACCAAATCAAAAAATATTTTTTGCTTCCTTCAGTAAGAGGTAGTTCACCCCATCTATATATTTTGTAAAAATAAATGACATTTTTGTAACGAGTGACCTTTAAAATGTATATGAAGACATATTGCTTGTAATTATCAAAGGAAAATTTTTTTAACACCTTGAGTAAGGGGTAGTTCACCCATGTATGTTTTTTGTAAAAATAGATGACATCTTTGGAATCAGCATCCATTAAAATGTATAAAAAGACATATTGCTTGTAATTATCAAAAAAAAAAATACTTTTTTGCTCCCTTCAGTAAGGGGTAGTTCACCCCATGTATGTTTTTTGTAAAAATAAATGTCATTTTTGTAAAACGCATATTTTTTTTGATTTTTTGACATATGTTTTTCTTTATATTTCACACATCATAATTTTTTTTTCAACTTTGTCAAGGGGTAATTTCAACCCCTTTTGGTAAAATATGAAAATATTGAAGGGTATTGAAGAACATATGATTCTGTATGTATAGTTTTAATTTTGTAAAAATCCGCCCAAAAAAAGATAATTATGGCCGCTTTTTTTCGATTTCAGCCCACTGTGCGACGTCTGTTAAAGTGACAGGATCATCATATCGTAGAGAGGGGCGAACTCATTTTTGAAGATTTACCTCCCATCCCCTTTATAAACATATTTTAAAATTATATGTTTTATTCAATGGAAATTCTTTATGAAAATTTTTAAAATGTATATAAATTTCGATTTTTCCACGGCCATGTGGTGACATTTTGAACATTTCGGGTAGGGGCGGGGGCTCTAAAACTGTTGTGTAATAAAATCGTATTGGTAAAATTATTAACTGACAGGATCCCGAGATTATTTCGACTGCCTAAGGACCTCCATTTTGCTTAATCCGGCACTGAATATACGTATTTTCACATACAAAATTATCCCAATATAAATTCATTTTCTACCAATATTTAAATAAACATTAAAATTTTTAGATGTGTCTTTGTGGCTGGAAGTATTTCTAAGGCCGAGTCAAAAAAAATTCTAAGATACATGCAGCCAAAATTGCTTCTTTTATTGTGCCGCCCAGGCTGACGTTTCGTTAATTTTTTTTTTTTTTTGGGGAGCGGAGGAGTGGGGGAGAGCTGAAACATATTTAAATGGGAGTGTTGACGTGTTTCAAGTCAATAGTACTGAACAAGCTCGCGAAAAAATAATTAAGGGCGCCCGGGCAGCCCTGGTCATGGAATGGGGACAATATAAAAATGTTAAGATCTCATTAAATATTTAGATATTTAAAAAATTCTCCAAGTTAATTCATTTACAGTAATTGTTACTTTTTTTCTAAAGAAAAGAATTGAGTTTTTTTTTTTATAACATAGCGCGAACAATAGAAGTTAGTTGCCTCTTTTAATCTCCGAACCTAGCTGCGCCACTAGTTTTGTTTTTAGTCAACATAATAAGTACAAAATTTCAATAGAGTCGTTGTAAACAGAGGAAGCCAAAGGAATTACGTATTCGCTTCAAATATCCGCGATGAATAATGAATGACGAGGAATTTGCATATGACTAGTCAATCAAGGTTTAGAGAGCAAGCGCCAAATTCTTCTCTCTATCTGGGCCCGGGTCTGAATCATAAATATCAATTGTAATCTCATACACAGGTAGATTATCCGTAGAAAAAATATTAATATCATAAATACAAAAATGAAATTTAAAATCTTACTAGATTATTTTTCCCCTTGGGCGGAAAAAGACCATTCGATGTTGTTTTTGAGACTAAAATCTTTGTGTTTATTGATTATATTAAGGCACCCTGCACCCAAAGTTATTTAAAACAACCCCTGTTTTGAGCAATAGACCCCCGTACTTTTATTCTAAACATTACAGTCTCAGATAATTTGCATCCCCCCCCTTCGCTCACCTCCTGTTGGTAGTAATTTTTAGGATGTTAACATTCTCAGATGCCTAAAAAAGCGACTAAACAAATTTTCGGCAAGTTTGCCATTTCAATTTCCTTCTCTAGGCACCGAGGTGTTGAGGTGCTGAGATCACCCATCCGCCTCATCGTTTATTTCTGTTTAATTCAAAGTTGTTGTTTTTAGGGTCCGACCGAAACAAGATTTTCAGCCGAAACCGAAACCGAATATTCGGCCTCAACCTTAGTTTCGGCCGAAACCGTAACCGAAACCGAAACTTGTATTTCCTATAAAAATTTTTTTTCATTTTACCTTTTTTTTTTTTTGAAATTTTTTTCCCTCCCGTGAAAATCATTTTACCTTTTTTTTTAGGGAGACTAAAATTTTTTTCTCCCTCAAGAGCAAATTATTTGGCCTTTTTTTTTTTTTTTTGCATGCGAGTCTCATCCCATTTTTTCAGACTCTGGTTTCGGCCGGCCGAAAGGTTCGGCCACTTTTTGGCCGAAACCGAAACTACGGCCGAAACCATGATTTTTGGCCGAAACTGGCCGAAACCGTAACCGAAACCGAATATTCGGTCGGTTCCTAGTTGTTTTGTTTAATCTACATCTTCCTCTCTGGGTCTATTTACCGAGGTTTTTTTTTTTTATTTAATTTATATATACACATATATATATATAAGTATATATATTTGAAATTTTAATATACGATGGCAACCAGAAAAAAAGATTACAACCACTAGCGTAACGTTTTTTAGCTGGGCCCCCCCCGCAAATTTTATTTCGGGTCCCAACCGAGACCATACAAAAAATATTTTTAAAATACCGTATATCCCTGAACCCTGAGGGCCCGGGCCCTCTCAAAGAGAAATTTTCATTAAATTTTTTTATCGTTTTTACCGGAGCTCTGAGGGCCCGGGCCCTCTCAAAGAGAAATTTCCATTATTTTTTACCGTTTTTATCTGAGCCCTGAGGGCCCTGGGCCCTCCCAAAGAGAAATTTTCATTATTTTTTTTTTTTATCTAAATTTTTTCGTTTTTATCGGAGCTACAGTTTTTTAGCCCGGCCCGGCCCGAGGGCCCCCTCGGCGTAACGCCACTGATTACAACTTATAACTTTCATTTAAATCATGTTTTAAATTAAATCTCAGCGTAAAAATATTTTCCAAAAATATAGGGTAAGCAAAACTAAAAACGAGGGTTAAAATTATTTTAACCATTATGCTTTTCATCTTTTCCCAATTACCTAGAAACTATAATTTCATTTTAGATAACTAGCTGCGCCACCCGCCCTCGGCGAGTTTCTAGCCAGGGAGGATTAACACCTCCAGTTGACTGGGGTTGGTATTTGTCGGTTAATAATTCCTAAAAAAATATAAATTACTTAGGCAAAAGAAAAAAATAAATTTAATTAATAATTTAAAAATCAATAATCAATTTCGATTATTTTTATGATTTGATTTTATGAACCTACGGTTGATGAGAAAAGTTGAAAAAAATATAAAATTATCTATTGGCACTAGAATGCATTTGCAATCATTAAAAAAAATATATATATATATATATATATATATTATTATTAAAGAGGTACAATTAATAAACACGGCTGATTTATTTTATTTATATTAAATTTTTTCATTTGAAATTCATTATTTGAATTTCAACAAGTAATTGAACCAACCTTTATATTGACATGTTATTGAACCAATCTTTATCAGCAGTCAGGGTGATTAATAAAAATTATTTACCTTTTTTTTAATTTAAATATTTTGTTTAAATACTAGAATAAATCAATATTTTTTTTATTTGCAATTATAAAAAGTTAACAAGTAATTGAACAAACTCTTCTCTGTTTTCCCAGCTTTTTGTACTGTGCTCTCATCTCTTTTTCTTAACTTCACAAATTTCAATCTGCCTTCAAATGTCATATCAATGCTTATATATTATTTCATCTATTTTTATTTTATTAAGGTCAGTAATTTATTTATTTTTTATATAATTAAACCCTCTATTTATTTAGAATAAATTTTTCAAATAAATTCAATCAGATAATAAATATATTTGCAATTATATCAGGTTAGGTTAACTTGAACATTTATTTTCATTTGTTTTTTTATTTTCTCCTTATTAATCGCTTTAGATTCAAATTAAATTAATTTTAATAATATAAATTTAGAAATTTATTCACTAATTCATATCTGATTATTATTCCAACTATCATCTCATCAAATATTTTTGGACCCTGTCAATATTTTTTAATTTTAATAAATTTCTTATTATTTAAAATAGATTTTTCTACTTTAACCTGTACATATAATTATTAAATCATTATTTAAGTTTTAATCAAAGTCTATAACTAACAAGAATTTATATTTTTAATTTAATAACAATAATTTTTTTCTTTTCAGGATTTCATCTCAATTTTTACTTGTCAGCATTCATCGTTGGAACATTTCTTGGCTTGGATTAACTGGTGAGTTTATTTAAATTTTATATTTTATTGAATGTGAGATTAAAAGAGAAAATAGTAAGTTGCAGTAATAGACAAAGGAAATATTGTGTTTATCATCAGGAAACTGTGTGTCAGGTGAACATCATATCATGCTTATGGAATTTAATAATAAATTCATTGATTATATTAATTATTGAGTAGTTGATATGATTCTGGAGATATCTGAGCATCTGATAACTTAGTTTCCTGATTAATCATGACAATCAAGGAATAAAAAATTATATATATTTTTTATCTGAATGCAGCTTAAATTTTCTCCATTCTTTTTTCATTTCATTTTACTCAAACAATTGTTTAAAATTAGAGTATATATGAATAACATCCTTATTACTAATATAACATATATATATATATATATATACAGTATAATATATACATTTTATTAAAATATATATATATATATATATATATATATTTCGCAGACCGGACAAGGGCCTTCTGAAAAAACAATTTACCCTCCTCAGCTTTGCTGATATTTTGGCCAAAATCTTGTTTAATAAAGAAAATAAAAATATTTAAAGTATTGAAGATTAAATCTATCTAGCTAAGGCCAATTAGGATGATTAAAAAAAATAAATATCAAATTATAACTTACCTCACAAATTAGTTATCTTAAACGATATATCGACTGGCTTGTTTACAGCGTATTTGAGCGTTGTTTGAAAAAAATTCCATCTCTTTTCAAACAAAGCTCTACCTAATTAAATAATAAATTGTTTTTTTTTTTTACCTCTTTTATGTTAATTTTAAATGGACATTTCACTAACAAGTAAGTTGAAATCGCGGACCACATCAGAACAAGGATCTCCTCATTTTAACTAGCGTCTTAATTAAAATTTAAAAGAATATATAGTATTAGACAATTAGTCCTTTAATATTTGAATGAAATTCAACAAAGTCAGATTCCCAAGCACGAGGACAGGTGGGCTCTTTTCGAAATAAAAAATTCGCTTTCTCTTTCACTCTAATTAATTAAATTAATTTCGCTGGGGTCACTAGAAAAAAAAAATTATAAATTTAAAGAATAAGATAAATCACTTTTTTTTATTTTAACAAAATACATTTATTAGTATAATCAATATTTCCATTTAAAAATCAAAAAAGACTAATAACATTTTTTTTTTTCCAGATTTTACACTTTCTGTTGTTCGAGCTCAACTCAACCAATCTCAAGATCTCTTGTTGCACTTTTAACATTCGGCCAACATGGGGTGAGTAATCTAATTATTTTAAAATTGGATTTATTTATTTCATTTTTTTAAAAATTTCTATGTTATTTGGATGGACCTCGACCTGTCGTCATATTTAATATTTTAGAGGAAAATTTAGAGACCATTAAAATTTTTATATTCGAAAAATTTGAATAATTTAAATCTAGCTTATTATATTTTTCCTGGCTGCCTGTGACCACTGGTCATTATAGATCTTCGGACCTAATGAATCCATTCCAAAAAAAAAAGAAAATAAAAAAAGGAGAAATTCCAAAATGTCATGGGGATCATAAGTACTGTGCAGCCAGTCACACCAGATTTTTTTCCAATCAGGCAAAGACAATAAATGTGTTCTTTTATCAATACTCAGTCTGGCCTTTAAAAAACTTTACGATTAAAAATTCAAAATTTTATTTTAATTTTAGCTTGAATTTCATCTACACTTTTATAATCAATAAAAATTATCACAATGAGAAAACGCATGGGGGTGTTTAATTCATCTCGTTATATATATATATATATATATATATATATATATAACCAAGAGCTAACACCCCGACTTGGGGAGTAGGCAGATTGAGGCCCCAAAGTCAACCCAAACCAAACACAAACCCGATTACACAGAACCAACCAGGCCCCCCGGCCCCGCCCGGCCCCCCCCCCCCCCCCCCAAAAAAAAAAAAAAAAATTAAAATTAAATTTTAATGAAACTTGGGGCCCCCGGGGCCCCAAGAACCCACAAAAATCAAAAAAAAAAAATATAAATATTTAAAAAATATTTATCTTCCTGAAATCCCGGCCCGGGGGGCCCGGGGGGAGGGAATAAAAATATATTATTATTATTATAAAAGGAGAGAAGTAGAGTGAAGAACCCCCCCCCCCCCCAAAAAAAAATCAAAAAAAAGGCCCCCCTTCGGGGGCCCCCCCAGCCCCCCAATCCCCTCGGTACTGGAACACCACTGTCCATTCCTCAGAGACAAACCCAGACCTCTGAGGCATCCACCAAACACACCACCAACACACCGACTTGGGGAGTAGGCAGATTGAGGCCCCGTAGTCAACCTAAACCGAACACAATTACACACACCCAACCTTCCTCCAGTTCTCAGAGACCAATCCACGCCTCTGAGTCATCCACCAAATTGACCTGGGGACCAGGAAGACTGCGACCCCGTAAACAACCCCCCTCCACCATTACCTCCTAACTTCCTTCTCTCTTGAAAATGGCTCCAAAAGGAGAGCCGAAACGTCGAGTAAATCTCAGCACCCCACGCGACTTAACCCGAGAAAACTTGTCTTCGCATATATATAACATACAATATATTTTTTAGGAATAACTAATAATGAGTTTACAAAAGAATAATAATTTTTCTTTGTCATTTCAGTTCCTGTGACCATTTGATAAATGAATCTATGCACAAAGTTGATCACATATTTAACAGATGAAAAAGTTTCCATACTGCATCTCTTTCAAGAACATGTCCAAGAAAAATCTCATTTTATATCTTTGTGTCCAACTTAGAAGATTATTCTTTTGCATTTACCATATTTTTAAAGAATTCACTGAAGTGGCTAACTATATATAAGCTTATATATATAAATTTTCCTTATCGAAAATAAGAAATTCGACCAACGAATTCTCAACAAGATCTGAACTAACAGGGAGAAACATCATATAAATATAATAACTAAGGTAGTTTACGAATTTTTTTTTATTATTTAATACCTTATAATGATTTCAATTATTACTTTAATTTTAGATTTGATGTGAACATCTTAATAAATCGAGATTGGAACTCTGATCTTATATACTGGGTATATCGCCATGTATATATAAAGAAATTCTTCAAAATTAAATTGCATAAATGCTGGAAACAGAAATCAAAGAAGGCATCTCAAGAATTATACTCAGGTAACTCTGAAGATATTTTATTTTTCTTTTGTTTCTTTTAATTCCTTCGTATTTGACTTTCTTAAATTCATTTATTTTTCATTTAAAGATAATTAATGCACGGCGCTTAAAAATAAGATCATTAATTTATTCTTAAATTCTAAATCATGTTTACAAACACGTTCTCATACAAAAATTTCTTATTTTAATTATAAAGACAAAATTATATATATACTATATATTTATTCATCTTCTAAATTTAAATTTAAAAATTATTAGGGAAATTTTTGATTATAGACCACTGTTATTAATTATTTATTAAAAATATAAATACTGTACTTGATAACGGCTACAGAATAAGCAGTCGAATAATAATAACAACTCAAATTTAAAAACCCTTTATAAAGTTTTAATGATTTTAAATTTACAATAAGGTATTTATAACGAGTGCTTTATAATAAATTAAATAATATTAAATTTGACCAAGGATTTTTTATTTTAATTTAATTTTTAATTATTTCTTTCGTTTTACTTATAATGAAATCAGTGATTGAAACGCTTTCTTTTCTTTTTAGGTTCCAACATCTTGAATTTGGCTTTTTGGAGAAAGGGAACAGCAAATTCTTGACTACAGCAGCAGCAGAAAAACTTGCATACCCACGATAGACCAAGTTTTATACATAACCCTCGAAGCGTTAGGTGCGACTAGGCTCAACACATTTATACCTTAAAGATCAAAATATCTTAAACGGAAAAAAATAATTTATATAGCAACTTATCAATCACCCAAATCAGGCAAATCATCCATTAATGGTGGCTCCAGCCCATGTTCTGCACTATTTGACATTGCTTAAAACGTGTATCCTCTCTCAGGCTTCGAGGGAAAGGAAATGGATAGGTCATATACTTAGAAGGAATTGTTTAATGAAAGATGTACTGGTAGGGACAGTGTAAGAAAGCGAGAAGGAAAAAAATGATCGATGAATTAAAAAAGGAAGATGGATACGAGGGATGGAATGATTAGCTTAAAGGTAAAGGGTTGAATGGAGAAAGAAGAATCGCCACAAACGGAACTTCGAGAGGAAGCAGATAACTTACGATGACAGGCAGGCTTCGTCCGAAAAATCTACTCTTTGAATAGGTAGGTGATTTTCTTTTATGTGAAAACTAAAATTTGTTTTTTTCCATTTTTTAAAGTATTAATAATATTAATCTTTTCTTTTCTCTTTCAGATCTTTCCTTGAACTTGGCTGTTCATCAGTTTTCCTACCTTCCATCACTTGGAATTTCTCATAGTAAGTCAATTATTAAAAACAAATCTGGTGTGACTCTCGCAAAGCACACAACTTTCTCTTACCCTCCGGCAAAAGAAAGTTGTGTTCTGTACTTATCACTCCAGATTTTTTGTGTAGTCATATATTTATTCCAACAGTACGGTACATTTGAATTCAGATGTAAAATTTATAAGTATGGGAAATTCTAAAACTGTCATGGGGAGCATAATTTCCTCGTTTCTGAAAGATTCCTAGTAGGGAGACACCACAATATCTTTGTGAACACACCTACTTGCTCCAAGGGTTTTATGATAGAACTCAATTATTTAACTCAATTTATTCAATTACCGAAGGTAAGAGAAAATTTTGGGCTGTGCGGGCAGGCAGGCAGCAATCAGCCAAAGACAAGGAATGTGTTCTTTTATCAATACTCAGAATGGCCTTTAAAAAACTTAATGATTAAAAATTCAAAATTTTATTTCAATTTTAGCTTGAATTTCATCTACTTTTATAATCAATAATAAATAATCACTAGGGCTCGGATTTCGCCCTATTTGCCCTTTTTAATTTATGGCTTTAAGTTTAGGCCAATATGATATGTGTACGTTTCATGAACTTCTGAATAAAATAAGAAGCACTTGTTAGTGCCTATAATGCCTATTTTGGCCCATTTTGGGTTTTAGTGCCTATTTCATCTATAAATGCCTTTTTAGTGCCTATTTTAAGTTCAAATAGCCAATTTCAATTTTTTACGAGCTATACATAGCCTAAATTTAAAAATTTTTGAATTATCAAGAAAATATTTCAAGGGGGGGGGTAAAGGGGTAATTACCCCCCCCCCGAGATTTGAAAAAAAAAAAATACTTTTTTCGAAAAAAAAAAAAAAAAAAAAATTATTTTTAATGTACAATTTTAAAAATTAATACTTAAAAATTTGATTTCTATTTATATTCTGGCAAACAAGTACAGAATGCGCCTTTAAATTACCGAAATTAAGAAAAAATTGTGTGCTGTGCGACTAGTCACACCAGATTACCAAAAATAAGAGATCACTTTTTAAAATTTTTAATATTATTTCTTAATTTCTGCCTTTTAAGTGCCTTTTAAGTGCCTATTTTTACAATAAATGCCTTTTTAAGTGCCTATTTTAATAATTTTAGTGCTTAGTTGCCTGCCTATTTTAAAGATTTTTAGTGCCTATAAATCCGAGCCCTAATAATCACAATGAGAAAACACATGGGAGTGTTTAATTCATCTCGTATATAAATATATATATATATATAACATACAATATATTTTTTAGGAATAACTAATAATGAGTTTACAAAAGAATAATAATTTTTCTTTGTCATTTCAGTTCCTGTGACCATTTGATAAATGAATCTATGCACAAAGCTGATCACAAATATAACAGATGAAAAAGTTTCCATACTGCATCTCTTTCAAGAACATGTCAAGAAGAATCTCATTTTATATCTATCTTTGTGACCAACTTAGAAGATTATTCTTTTGCTAAAACTTATTATTTACTAAATTTTTAAAGAATTCACTGAAGTGGCTAGCTATATATAAGCTTATATATATAAATTTTCCTTATCAAAAATAAGTAACTCGACCAACGAATTCTTAACCGGATCTGAACTAACAGGGAGAAACATCATATACGATATAATATCTAAGGTAATTTACGAATTTTTTTAAATTATTTAATACCTTATAATGATTTCATTTATTACTTTCATTTTAGATTTGATGTGAACATCTTATTAGATCTTATTAGATGTGAACATCCCCCCTTTCCCCCCCCCCCCCCCCCCCCCCCCCCCCCCCCTTTGTGCGGGTTATCCCCTATGACCTTATCTTAATTGAGATTGGAACTCTGAGAAAAAACATGACAATCTATCTTATATACTGTGTATATCACCATGTATATATAAAGAAATTTTTCAAAATTGAATTGTATAAATGCTGGAAACAGAAATCAAAGAAGGCATCTCAAGCATTATACTCAGGTAACTGCAAAAGATATTTTATTTTTCTTTGGTTTCTTTTAATTCTTTTATATTTGACTTTTTTAAATTGATTTATTTTTTCATTTAAAGATAATTAATAATAGTTTATAATGCACGGGGCTTAAAAATAAGATCATTAATTAATTCTTAAAATTCTAAATCATGTTTACAAACACGTTCTCATACAAAAATTTCTTATTTTAATTATAAAGACAAAATTATATATATATATATATTATTTATTCATCTTCTAAATTTAAATTTAAAAATTATTAGGGGAATCTTTAATTATAGACCTCATTTTTGTTATTAATTATTTATTAAAAACATAAATACTGTACTTGATAACGGCTACAGAATAAGCAGTCGAAACGTTGTATAGTATTTATATTTTTAATAAATAATTAATAACAAAAATGTGGTCTATAATTAAAAATTCCCCTAATAATAATAATTCAATTTTCAAGATTATTAAATTACAATAAGGCATTTATAAAGAGTGCTTTATAATAAATCAAATAATATTAAGTTTAACCAAGGACTTTTTATTTTAATTTAATTTTTAATTATTTCTTTCGTTTTACTTATAATGAAATAAGTGATTGTAACGCTTTATTTTCTTTTTAGGTTCCAACATCTTGAATTTGGCTTTTTGGAGAAAGGGAAGCAACAAATTCTTGACTACAGCAGCAGAAGTGAAACTTGCATACCCACGATAGATCAAGTTTTATACATAAACCTCGAAGCGTAAGGTGCGACTAGGCTCAACACCTTGAAGATCATTTAATAAATTAAAATTCCATAGAGTCCATTTAATTCCGCTTATTAAAACTTATTTGTAGTCTCTAACTAAATAATGGATGTGAATTTTATGTAGATGCCGAAAAATACCTTAAAAGAAAAAAATAATTTATATAGCAACTTATCAATCACTCAAATCATCCATTAATGATGGCTCCAGCCCATGTTCTGCACTATTTGACATTGCTTAAGCATTGTATCCTCTCTCAGGCTTCGAGGGAAAGGAAACGGATTGGTCATATTTTAATGAAAGATGTACTGGTAGCAATGGTAGAAGGACAGTGAAAGAAAGCGAGAAGAAAGAAAGAAAATGATCGATCAATTAAAGGAGGAAGATGGCTACGAAGGGATGAAAAGATTAGCTGAAAGGAAAAGAAAGGGTTGAATGGAGAAAGGAGGACCTGCGAGCGGAAGCAGATAACTTACGATGACAGGCAGGCTTCGTCCGTAAAATCTACTCTTTGAATAGGTAGGTGATTTTCTTTTATGTAAAAACTAAAAATTTTTTTTTTCATTTTAAAATATTAATAATATTAATCTTTGCTTTTCTATTTCAGATCTTACCTTGAACTTGGCTGTCATCAGTTTGCACTTAGCTTCCAACAGTACGGTACATTCGAATTTCAAGATGTCAAATTTATAAGTGTGGGAAAATATTTATATTTTGTTACCATAGCAATCATTTCTCCTAACTTTCCTATGGTCTACAAGAGTAAAGTGGTCTTCAGAATATTTAAATGGCAAAATGAGAATATACATTTTAAAGAGCATCTAAAAAATAATTGATTTTTGAATTTTAATCAAAATCAGTGGAGTGAATTTTGAGAAAACCGAAAAAAACTAAAAAAGTGCATCAGTAAAGTACTAGTACTCTTTGGCCGATTTTGATTAAAAGCTTATTTTCACGTCCTAGGGGGTGGCCTAACTTAAATATAAAATTTCAACCTCCTAGCTCAATTCCTTCATGGTTTAAATTGAACACAGACAGACAGACCATGTCGCGAAAACCACTTTTTTGAATTCAGAGGACCTCAAAAACGTGTATATCCATCAAAATCTCAACATCGAATTTTTGGCATGAATCCAATATATACGTATATTAACATATACATATAGGTAAGAGAAAGTAAAAATTATTTTTTTATCTAATTGAAACTAATCTATTCCAAAAACCTTTTTTGTTAAGATTGATTAAAATTCTTTGCTTTATTTGGAGAGGAGAAGTTGCTGTTGTTGTTTAAAATAAGGAAGAGGAAGTACAAGAGTTGCAAAACAAAAAAAATCCTTCGGCATTTGCAAAGGCTTTTTGTTTTGCTGGTCTAGCCTAATACTTGCCCTTCCTTATTTTAAAATTCTTTGCTTTCATTTTAACATTATTATTTTAAATTATACAAAATTTTTATTTTTTCTCCTCAGGAACCCTTCGAACGCCTAGAAAATCCACGCGGATCAAGAAATAATTTTTTGTAATTTTTCTTCATTCCATTTGACATTTGCTGTTCCTCGAGCTCTACTCAACATTTCCTGTTGCACTTTTAACATTCAGTGAGTAATCTAATTATTTTATTTTTCATATAAAATCTACACAATTTCACATTTCACAATTGCCATGTCCCATCTTTAATTACTCCAGAATAATCTTTTGCCCCTTCTATTTAACTCAACCAATACTGAAGAAGATATTTAAAACTAGCATAATGCAAAATAAATGAATATCTTTTTTTATAATTTGATTTTACTTACAGAATTTATTTTTTTGAAATGAAAAAATACATTTTTAAATACAGTAGAACCTCGCTTAACGAGCACCTCACATAACGAGTAATTCGCATAAAGAGCAAAACAAATTCTAAAAGCATGACTCGCTTAACCACCGACGTTTCGCTTAACGAGTACAAAACACGGACTCGTCAAAATAATAGTCTGTCCAATTAGATTATAATTTGGCTTTTATATTTAATATTTGTGCCCGTAGAGTGAGGAACAATTTTAAGTCCCACCCATGCGTTTTCTACTTGATTATTTCATTGTTTTTAAAAAAATATTATTTATTTTTTAATGAAAACTTTCATGGTTCAAACCTAGAAAATTTCTATTAAAGATTTTCATTTTCTTTTATAAAAAAATGAAATAATCACAAGTAGAAAAAGCATGAATGGGACTTAATATTGCCCCTCACTGTACAGACATAAAAATTAATTGAATTAATTATTAGGAATATAATCTGGAAATAGATTTGTAATTTTTTGTGAGAAAAGTATATTAAACCATTTTAAAAAAAACCGCAAGAAGACAGCCCTAAGAGAGTATTTTTTCGACATGGAACGCATTATCGTATTTTACATTAATTTATATAGGAAAAATTATTTAACATAACGAGTGTTTCCTTTACGAGTTTGATCCTAGAACGAATGAATTAAACTCGTTAAGCGAGGTTCCACTGTACTTAAAAAATTCATTTAATACGATAGAATGAGAAATTTATTTTTTATCAATACTATAATTAATAGAGTAAGATACTTTCCTCCATCCGACAGCAGCCAACTCGTGGTAATATGTGATGAGAAGTCTAGTTATTCAATGTTTAAATTAAATTAAAAACATTTATATTTTTAGAATTTCTCCCGGCCATCGTCGACTTCGTGGGGATAAGAGACGTTTTGGCAAACGTTTGAATTAGAAAAAGAAATATTTAATAAAAAACTTATTAAGAACAAGTTATAATCATCGTTATAAACAAGTTATAATAATTTATTTAATAAAATCATTTAATTAATAATTTTGTTTTTCTATTTTCTATTTACGCCAAAACGACGAAAACACGAAGTCGAAGATGAGCCACTCGCTTTCAATGTCTCTGCGCTCGATCATGCAATCGTTTATCTATTTATATGTTTAAATCGGGAAATAAGATAGGAGTAGATAATTATGAATATATAATTAATTATTTTTATTCTGTTTCAGCACCACCATCATCTGTTAAAAAACTAAATATGAAAAGAATGAAAAAACATTTAAAATCCTATCTATATTTTAAATGTCTTTTCTCTCTTAGTTACTATTATTAAAGATGAAAAGACATTAAAAAATCTGGTTTGTTCTGCTTGTCACACCAGATTTTTTGTGCGAGTTTAGCTTCCGCCGATATATTAGAATTCAAATATTTTAATTCAACTTATAATTAAATAGAAAAAATATAATTAATATAAATTAATTTATTATGTTTATTAATTTAATTGTAAAAAAAAAAATGATTTTAATATTTTATTTTTTGGGCAATTAGAAATAGAGAAAGGGGGAAGAATCTGAAAATTTCATTTGCTTTGACTACTGTATTTTTTTCTTTAATTTAAGCCCTGTTTATATATTATATTTGTTTTATAAATTTACTATTAGAATTAATTGCATGTAAAACCTTTTGTATGTTAAAAAAAAAAAAAAAATTGATGTTATAAACCCAAAATCCTAGTCCAGAAAAATAATAATAAATACTATTTTTTTCTTTTCAAGGTCCTTCATAAAGCCGACAAGAGAAAATCAAATGGGAAGGGAAGAGAGGAGTAAGAAAAGGTAACGAACATAAAAATATTATTACTAGACTATTGAATGATCTCAAGGTTCGTTTCATATTAAAGGGAGAATATTAATTAAAATGATAATTTTTATTAGTAGGCTTAAATTTAAATATATTTATAATATATTTATTTAAAAATTCTTCAAATAATAAAAAACTAACTTGAGATTATTAATTAAATAGTCTACTGTTAATATATTATAACATAGAAAAATATACTTTTGAAATAATTAAAATAATAGTAAATAAATATTTAAATTAGGTTTAATTAATATTCTCATAATAGAATAATAGAAATTATTAATATTCTTGAATATAGGATTTAAATACTAGGGATAGGTAATAGAAAATAAATAAAGTCATATAATACAAATATATAATAGTCTTTATTTATATACTAATAAGGAATAATCATTATAAGCAAGTAGACACATGGAGACGATGTGATCAGTTTGCTGTCCACCACCAACCCCGACCTCCAACCCATGCGCGCAACGACTTATATAGCCTCCAGTCCCCACTCTTTGGCCCCTGGCGCATGCGCAGAGAGCTCAAGTCGACAAGAGGCGACGGTGGCGGCCGCCGGCCCCTCCATGCCTGCATGGAGGCATGGAAGGAGGCAACGAAGCGGGTTGCCGGCTCTCTGCGCGCCAGGGGCGCTAAAGAGAATATATTTATTAAATAAATATATTAGTCTTTAGCACTTATTCTGGTTTAAATTCCCTTGGATGAACCAAGGCAATGAGACTTGGATGTTCTTAGTCAGGCTTACACCCTAAGCCCCCCACCACGACAAGGTGACATCCTCGGAGGGGGGAAATTATAATAATTATAATTAATAGGAAATAAATAAATAACAATTCATTTGATGAATAATCATTTTTTTATTTCTTAATAATTATATTTACGAATTTGCTGAAATAAAAAGTTATTAAAAAAATTATATTTTTTCTATCTCTTTAATTATTAATTTTAAATGAAATCCTACTTGTATTATAATTAATTCATGCATTTGATTTTAATAAAAAGAAATAATAAAAATACTTACATGGCATTTTTATTTTCCTCCAGGCATTGAGATGGAGATTCTGTCAGTCGTCTAAATTACATCCGCATCTTCAACACCAAGATATGAAACTTTTTAAAGAATGGATGAATGGGTTGTCCCTCAATGTAAAGCCTGCAGGCATCATGTCATCTTGCCTGGAACAAACAAATCAAATTTTAATTTATGAATGAACTTTTAGTAAAAATTATAAAAGTGTATAAAAAATCAAGAGCGCTGATGCAAATTATACTTACTTTTATAAATATTCTGATGAGTTAGTTTGGATTTTATATTTAGATAAAGGCCTCTGTGATAAATCCATCTTGCACTCGAACGTATCTGAAAAAAAAGCAAATTTTATAATAAAAATATTTTTAATATATTAAAAAACAAAATCAAAACAGGTGATTGCAATAATTTAATTATATTCTTCTTTAATATAAGAAAAAATAAAATAATTGAATTACTCACTGAATGGTAAAAGTGCAGCAGTAGGCGAGGTGTTGAAATGAGCTCGATGAACAATCAGCAAATGTCATATCTGGAAACAAAAAGATATATTTAATTTTAAAAATAGAAACATAGAAAATATTTGCAATTGAATGAATTATCTTTTAAAAATATGTTATCTGTCTTTTCGCAAGGAGCATTCTATTAAATTTCTACCTTATGAAAATAATTTAAAACTTTTTTATAATTGTCAATTAAATAATAAAAAAAAAATGATTTGTTTTTACAGGGGTGGCTTTTACAGAGAAATGATTTGATATTTCCCTAATAATCTCCAGGTTTTCCAAAGAAATTTTTCTATTTTTCCCGTCTTTTTTTATCTTTTTATATCTGAACACTGAGAAAAAAATACTTTTCTTATGAAAATTTTCTTTGTTACAAGCATATATATATATATATAAGCTTATATTAAAAATGCCTTATCTCAAAAAATCGTTAAATTGCTTTAAATTAATTTTCTCTTTAATAAATATTAATCAAATGCATTTTGGAGGATATAGGATTTAAAAAAATTATTATCTTTTATTTTGACCATGGATAAATCTATTTTCTCCGAAACTTTTGCACTCTAATTTCTGGTTCATTAAACACTTCAATTATTTTTACACTCAACTATTTTGATTTACTTGCTATAAATTGGAAAAAAATACCAGCAAGATTTCATCATA
>JAKCPI010022038.1:0-14738 GCA_023213315.1 Euborellia annulipes | reverse complement strand
TGTAAGAAAAATTAATAATTTAAAAAAGGAGAAAGGATTAAGGCGACTTGCTAATTGAAATTTTTCAAACAACTTTTATAAACGTTATAATATCAATATATTGATATTATGGGAAATAATACCTATCTGCTTATTCAATAGTCAGAAAAGGGATTTTAAAGGATAAATCCAAATGATGATGGTATATTAATATTATATGCCTACTTTGCTCTGAGATTTTATTCATCCTCATTATAATCATCATCATCATCATTATCATTATCATGGTTATAAATTTTAAAATAAGATTCATTGTATCATCATAGTGGAGAGAAAGAGCATGTTTAATCTCATTATTGGAAGCCGAATTATTTGTCAACTAATTAAAAAAAAAAAAGAAAGTAGCGTATTATTTTAGGAATAAAAGTCATAATAATAATCCAATATAAATGAAAAGAATTTATGTAAAAAAAAATCATAGGATTATCATTAAAATGTCATTTATTTCATTCAAATCATGATTAGATTTTCAAATGTTTTTGATATTTAATTGATTAATAATTATACTCTTTATGATAAATAGATATTGTGTTTAGTCTTTAAATCAACCAAATTCACACCAGACAAGGGCTATTTGTCTAGAACTCAAAAATTTCAAATAGAATAATATTTTAATAGGAAATCTGGTGTGAGTAGTCAAGTAAGTTATAGAAAATATATTTTATTATCATGGCCCTATTTCTTCTAGTATCCATTCCTAGAGCAAAGTGTACTCCAAATGATTTTGAGGGAAAAATGATAAAATACATTTTACGGAGGATCAATGAAAAAATTGATTTATGAATTTTCATTTTTCTAATATGATGAAATTTTAATGAAAAATTTTGTTGAAATTTATAGTACAGAAGAGAAAGTAATATTTTAATTAAAATCTCAAGGAATATCATTAGATTATGCTCAGATTAAATTACTTGAAAAAAATTCCGCCTTTTTTAAGTATAGTGGTGTTGAAAAAAAAAAGGAAAAATATCGGCATAAGAAAACGACTGGGTTTATGCCAACGTTTGGGTCGAGGCGACCAGACAAAATGGAAAGAATTTTATCTCTTCGACAAAAAATAATCCATTATAGTAGAGGTGGGTGGATATCAAAAAATTTGACTTTATGGAATTCCAAAAGTATAAATAATTATAAATATAATAGCCTATTATAATAAATAACCTTATGAAGATATTGCCTGATTATTGCCTGATCAAAGAGGTGATCGAAACTTTGACACCTAATAACAATAAAGAGTAGATGTAAAAAGTTTTTCTATTCTTATTACAGTATTATATAGAGATTTATAATCTGGTTACCGGTCATCCAAAAGAATCACACGAGGCGTTCACTATCTTAAAATTTTCTTCAAATAAATTTTTCTCCATCACTTTGAATGCTATTCAGTTTATTGAATGATAAATGATTATTTCTTTTGGATTTGAAGTTTTAAAATGGAGATAGAAATTTTAGAATACGCAGTTGGGATAAATTTATTCCTCTCTTTGTCAGTT
The DNA here is from genome assembly GCA_023213315.1 of Euborellia annulipes. Taxonomy (NCBI): domain Eukaryota; kingdom Metazoa; phylum Arthropoda; class Insecta; order Dermaptera; family Anisolabididae; genus Euborellia; species Euborellia annulipes. The sequence continues at coordinate 13,206 of JAKCPI010022038.1, read as the reverse complement.
TCATATATTTCATTTAATTTTAAATAAAGATGAAAAGTAGAATTTAAAATGGGTATAGGAAACTAAGCAGCCAAGGGAAAAAACTTTTTATTTAATTTTTAATCGTCGACATTTCGGGCCCTTCATCAGGACGATTAATTGTTTAATTTTAATCGTCCTGATGAGGGTCGTCATTGGCGATCGAAACGTTAACGATTAATAATTAAATAAAAGTTTTTTATTAAATTTCCCTTGGCTGCTATGTATCCTATATCCATTTTATTAAATGATTTAGGGGATTTTGATTTTAAATTTCGATAAATGGAAGATTTAAGATAATTTTTCTTGTGTTAAGATAATACAATTTTTGAGGTATATAGCTGAATGTTGATATTCAAATAGGTAGAAAGAATGAGCAAAGCAGCTACTTTATATTTCATAATATAACAAATTGAAATATAAACTAGCTGCTTTGCTCATTTTGTCTACCTATTTGGATAATACAATAAATAATAATGAATCATTTTTCAGCTCTTTCTTATTATTCACCAATGAGACAGACAGAACATTTGGATTTACTGAAAAATATCTATCCTCTTTAAAAAGTAAGATTTGAATAGGAATTGAATGGAATTAGTAACGAATTTTAGGGTTAGGCCTAAAAAAGAGCTTCAAACGAGATTGGATTGGTCTTTGGATGAATTGAGAGAGAGGGGGGAGTTAAGAATGGCCAGAGGGGCAGTGTGAATTATTGTGAATGAAACACGAAAAAAAATACGAGAGGGATGACGTCACGCCTGGCTTGATTTTAGGGCGAGAGAGAAGTGAGTTGAATATTTTATTCTTTTGTTAAAAACAACATAAATATACAGAGATATTTCATTCGGCGATGATGAATTCTCGGTAACAACAACAATAATTAATTTAACTAAGGGAATTTGCACTCTCAGAAAGAAAATATTAATTTTAATAATGACACGTGTCGTTAAAAATTTTTTTTTTTATTTACGTACATAGTGCATGAGTCCAATTTTCGACTCCTCTCTGTTATTGCAAAGTGTCAAGGATTAAAACAGGATTTAACAAAAACTCAAATTTTTTAACGTCAAAGTAATTAGAGTTGGAAAACACTGAAATGAGCAGGACCTTTTCAACTCCCTTGACATTCTCTAATCTTTTAATCTATGACAAGTTTTTTTTTTTTATGTCGAAATGGGAGGGTTCGATTGATTTTTTTTTTAGTACTAAATAAGAGAAAATTTTTTTATCTCGAATTCGTGATAGGCTTTGGAAAGATTCCAAGAATGGATTTTTGCCTAAATTCAAGGATTTTCATTTAACATTTGAACCGTCTTATTACTAATTTTTAGAAATTTTTGGAATATTTTGTTAACCCGGTATGTAATTTTGATTAAAAGTCTTCAAACTACCAGCTGAGGGCAAAATTTTGTCCGCCACATGTCAGAATCCGCTACAGTAATTACCTTTTTCTACTAGTTATGACCATAGGGTAGTTAATTAACTCCATTCACCAGCTCCTAGTATTTTAATTAATAGATGAACTGTAAGTTCATTTGAAAGCTCCTATCTGAGTAAAAACAAAGAGAAAGTAAATAAAATTAAACTCTATTTTCAAAATCTAAACCAAAGAGGTGAAAAATTAACAAAATAATTTTATTTAAATTGAACTAAAAAGAGAGATAATTTCATTTTTGTTGCTAAAATTGGTGAATTTGTGAAACTATTAAAATAAAGGCGAGGGTGCTAAATGAGAGCTTATGGAATTGTCTATTCTTAGACCATGGAAACCCCATCGAAGAGCCCCACGCTTTTATTTGGAAAATTATTTGACAAATAACCCATAAATATTAATTTTCAGATCTCTAGCTCTACGAGAAATGTATTAAAATTTTACTAACTCGTGTAGGGCTTCAAATAAAGTACCACATGAGTCTGGTCTATTTTAATAATGTGTTGTCATTTGAAATGATCCAGAATACGAAGTTTTAGAAATCTCGCTCATCGGGAAGTGTCTTAAAAATTGACTAAAAATTGATGAACTTGAAAAAGAAAGTTAAATAAAAGCATATTGCAGACAACAGTTGTTTAACTACCCTTGGATTGAGACAACATTCCAAACCTTCTCCATATCGTGAGATTCGAATGGGAGAATAGAAGAAAGCTTTCTTCAAAAAGATCATCGAGAAGAAAGAAAAAAATATAGAAACCATATGGACCAATTCAGAAAACAACAGCTTTAAAAAAAATCTGAAATATTTCAAAACGACAAGTTTGGGACAAAAAATATTTTCTGAACAAAAAAAGGGGAATGACTTCCACAAAACTTTCTCGTATGTTCTTTTGGAATTACGTCTGGGTGAGAACACAATTGCTTAAATACGCTAGCAGCCAGATCTATGAAATTCGGTATATATTCCTTATACTAAAATTGTAGATTTCTATCAACTTTTGGAGTAAATACATCACCTGGAAGTAGTACTTTACCTAATAAGTTTTTTCAGAAATTTTGAAATTTCCAATTTTTTTATCAAATCATAAAAAATTACTCAATTTTAAAAAGTTTTTTATTCTTTTTTCCAAAAATGAATTATTATTATTTGAAATTCCTATCGGGATCCCCGTTTATTTACCCGAGGTGCTTTCGTGTACGAAGACACACACCTCAAACCCAACCGGCCTCTGGCCGTAGCCATCTACCGGCACCCTGTGAAGTTACATCATTTCCTGTCTCTAACTCCTCCTCCTGCTTTCTTCTCTAGCTAGTGAACTAATCCTTATTTCTGGTTCCAACCGGCTCCTTATATCCAACCTCTTCTATGCTATGGAGGATGTCCTAGTTTGAGGAGGGACTCCCTCAGCACCGGCGTGTAGCCTGCTCCTTTCGAAGAATTCATCACTGAGAGGGAACCTTCTTTACGTCCCTTCCACAGGACGGGATGTCACAGCAACTCCTTCTCCTCGGAGAGTTGCCTGAAGGCTATTGTGGAAAGATCCTATATTCCAATCCAGGGCTTGCTTGAGGATTTGTTTACATTAAATAAATATTTTTATTTAATGAAAAATCCCGCATGCCCGGGGTTTGAACAGGGATCTTCTTTGTAGAAGCTGACACCCTAGCTCACTACACCAGCGAGCCCCAAAAAATGAATTGTTTTTGAAATAATCAACGAAGAAAAAGACATTTTTCGTTAATTTTGAAAAAAATCAAAACAAAATCATTGTGTCATTAAAAAACATGTAAATATAAATATTGTTTCATAAATTCATTTTGATTTTTTTTTTTCAAAATTAACGAAAAATATCTTTCTTCGTTGATTATTTCAAAAATTAACCAGTTTTCGGAAAAATGTCAAAGAATAAAAACTTTCTAAAAAGAGAGTAATTTATTATAATATGACAAAAAAATTGAATATTTCAAATTCTTTGAAAAAACTTATTAAGTAAAGAGCTACTTCCAGGTGACATATTTACTCCAAAAGTTGATAAAAATCTACAATTTTAGTGTAATGAGTATATACCAAATTTCATCGATCCAGCTGCTTGCGTTTTTAAGCAATCGTGTTCACACAACATAACATACACACAGAGACAGGTCTAAAACGTGGAGAAACATCAAAATCTCGAAATCGAATTTTTTGACAATTACAATAGGACGATTACGATACGATATACTATTAATTGGTCCCAATTTTTTTATTTTAAAAATTATATGCTATTAATATATTATACAAATCTCGTGTTGTTTAATTCATTATATGAAAGTGCCTGAATATTTAATGATTTATTAGTCTTTCCTCCCTTTGTTTCCTCGTGTTGGCTAACAACAACAACCCTTGAGGTTCTTTAAGTTTAAGAACCTTTCTTTCCTCTTTGTCTCTTTTGAGTTGGTTAAACAGCCTTCCTTCCAATAAACTTTATCCAATATTATAATTCAAGTTAAATTTTTTCTCATTTATTTACGTCGTCCTTTTGTCATATTTTTATTTAAAAGTTTTATAAAATAGTCTAAGTTTTATCACAATTTGCTTGTTATTAAATGAGCCTTCTACATTGTTTTAAAACATAGCTTTGGCCCTGGGGGTAGCAGAGTTATAAAATTCTCTTGAGCAAAGGATTCACTTTTATTCAAAGCAACATAATTTCAAATGAAATGGCTATCAATCAATTTAGTATAAATGGGAACGGGAACAAAATGGCCTCAGATGCCGAGATGCTTCAATAGAATGGCGGAGCTTTAGAAAATTTTTTTTTTTAATATTCACGATGGAATATTAATGGTTATATTCAAAACAAGTGAAAAGAATGTAGCAGCCAAATAAAGGACTGACTTTCTATTCCTTTGAAATTTTTTCCCTACTAAAATATTTATAAAAAATCTGGTGTGACTGGCGCACAGCACACAACTTTCTCTTACCTTCGGTAATCGAAAGTTGTGTACTGTGCTTGTCACACCAGATTTTTTGTGTCGACATGTATTTAGTTTCCGACAGTAGGGTACAATTGAATTCAAGATGTAAAATTTATAAGTATGGGAAAATATTTATATTTTGATACCATGGCAACCATTTCTCTTCTTTTCTATGGAGTACAAGAGTAAAGTGGTCTTCAGAAGATTTCAATCACAAAATGAGAATATACATTTTATAGAGAATCTAAAAAATAATTGATTTTTGAATTTAAAAAAAAAATCGTTGGAGCAAATTTTGAGAAAATCGAAAAAAACTGAAAAAGTGAATCAGTAAAGTGCTAGTACCTTTTGGTCGATTTTGTTCAAAAGCTTCGTGTCACGTCCCATGGGGGTGCCTAACTTAAATATACAATTTCAACCTCCTAGCTCTTTTCGTTCTTGAGATATTTTGTTCACAGACACACACACAGACACACAAATCAAATCAAATCAAATCAAATGTATTTATTAAAATACTTTCTCTCTATATATATATTACATATATACATAGGTAAGAGAAAGTAAAAAGATCGTAGAGTAGATATATCGATATAAATTTTAAAATAGTTTACATTTCTTTCAAGTTTTATATTAGTAATTCATATTGAATTTTGTTTAATGCATCAAAAACGATATTGATAGAACAAAGACATTTGACCACATAAGTAAAAATCTGGTGAGACTGGCGCACACGCAGGGCCGCAGACAGGGGGGGGGGGGGGGGCAAGGGGGCTATATCCTCGGGGCCCGGGCCCTTTGACCTCCAGCCTTAAAATTCTAATAAAAAAATAATTTTCATATTTAAAATTTCAAAAAAAATCACTTTCTTGAAATTTTTTTTCCTGAGGGGGCCCGGGCCCTTTAAGCTCAAAATCTAAAAATTATAATTTAAAAAATCATTTTCTTGAACTATTTTTTCTGGCCCGGCCCTTTATTACAATTCAAAAATTCATTTTCTTGAAAACAGTTTTCAGTGCCTAATTTTCAAAAATTTTTCCATGCCCACAGACCACCCGGAAGTTTAGGGAATTTTACAAATTTTTAAATAACTTTTTTTTATTTAAATAAATATTATCAACTATGTATAATTGTTTCAAAAATGTTGGCGTGAAGGCCACAATAGCCTTTTACAAACTAGAAAAAATCTTTTTAGGGTGGGGGGGGGGGGTGTATTATTAAGTAGCCCCGGGGCCCGTCAAGTCTGTCTGCGGCCCTGCGCACAGCACACTACTTTCTCTTACCGAAGGGTGCTGTCACACCAGATTTTTTGTGTCAAGATAAATTTAGTTTCCCATAGCTCCTTCGTTCCAAACTTGCATTTTAATCACCTCGCGTTACTCTTTAGAGAACCCCAATATTTATCAGTATAGCTATACACTTAACAAATAAAGTAAACAAAAAAAAAAAAAAAATTTGAGAAGAAAAGAGACCACGGATATGTGAAAGAAAAGACAATCACTTAACTCATCGGTTTATATTAAACATAAACAACTCAAGAGATGGATATGTATGAGATCAAGAAATCTACTATCATTAGATCAAAGAAACTGGCTGTCTTGCGGATTATACAAAGATTATTTATTATGATTTCTAAATTGTTGTATATGTAACCAAAAAGATCAATAATAATTATTTTAATCCAATTAAAATGTCTTTTAGAAACGACGTTTATCTTTTAATTTTAATAATAGACTTGTTTTATAAAATTTGTTATTGTTAATATATATATGTTGTTAATATTCAATTTATCTATAGACATTTCTGTTACAGTATATCAAATTTGAGTATAAGGGTATAGAGATTAGTTTCAATGAAATAAAAAATTGTTTCGGTTTATTTCGATCTAAGGATGGCGAAAACAAAAAAGAAAAAAATTTATTTTGCTAAGAGCTTCTTAAAAAACGAATTTTTTTTGGGTTCGTTGATTAGATTGCTTATTATAGAATCAAGAGGAGAGTTTCTTCTTCCTTCTCTGACAGATCCTGATGGGGATGAAGGGTGGCGAGAGAAGGTAATTAATTTCCTTCTCTTCTGACTTGGGGAGTGTCAACGACCCTTGGAGACATTTTGTAAATGCTAATATAATTAATTATACAATGAATTTTCTGAGGGAAAATACGTAAAGAAAAAAAATCTAAGTGAGAAAAAATTTTAAAACTTAATTCAGACCACTTGGATTAGTAAAAGATAAAGTAGTTGAAGTTTTGAAGTGTCACATTAACATTAACCTTATGCAAAATTGTTTAATGGAATCCCAGAAAATAGGCGTCTTTTTTTCGAATAAATATTACAATTAAATGTTAGATTTAAATTTGCTTGTGGGTTCGGTGTCTCCTTGTACCTACGGAAGTTTACGCAAAGTAAAAAAAATCGAGGTAGGAGTAACTTGATTCGGCAAGAGGAAGCAGAATCCGCAAGCAAAAATAAATCTCATATTTAATCGTTAAATGGAAAATATACGCTAATTATAATAGTAGTATATGCCTCGAAATTTTCAAATAAATGAAATATACTAGGTACATATACAATAGAGAATGAAGAAATATCTGCGAAAAAATTTCTGGAATCCTAAAAATATTTTTATCGAAACTTTTTCTGAATTCCATTTAATAACAAAATAAATTCAATAATAATAATACCATCGTACGTTAAATTCTCAAAGAAAATATTTGATTAAACAAAGCAAAGAAATATTATTAGCCTATATAAGAGTGGAGTAGATGGAAGTGAGTCGGTGGACATTAAATAAAGATGAGTTTTTTTAGATTTAAAATATTTTTAATAGGCGATTTTTCATCGACCATGAAAGTTTAGAATATATAGAGAGGTAAATGCTCTTTTTTCAAGCCTTTACTATTTAGGTATAATAATAAATGAAAAACTTTAATCAACATCCAGGGCCGGATCTAGGGGGGGGGGGGGGGCAGTGGGTGCAAGTGCCCCGGCAGCAGATATCATGGGGGGGGGGGGGGCGGGCAATTAAAGAAAGATTTACTAAAAAAAAAGGTAAAATGATAGGAATTTTAATCTTAAGGAAACGGATTTGCAGCCAAGGAGAATAAAAAACTATTTAGTTTCTTTCGGTCGACGTTTCGGACGCCAATCGCGTCCTTCCTCGGGACCAAAGATTGTTAGAAAGCACACATAGATTTTGTTGTGGCATAAAATATTTGAACAATATTGATAATGGCATCTTTTTGTATAAGGAAGAGCTCTCTGTGCGTTATTTTTTCCAATTGAATTCCAATGAAAGAATTGGAAAAAATAACGCACAGAGAGCTCTTCCCTTATACAAAAAAAGATGCCATTATCAATATTGTTCAAATATTTTATGCCACAACAAAATCTATGTGTGCTTTCTAACAATCTTTGGTCCCGAGGAAGGACGCGATTGGCGTCCGAAACGTCGACCGAAAGAAACTAAATAGTTTTTTTATTCTCCTTGGCTGCAAATCCGTTTCCTTAAGATTAATAAATAACAGCCATTTTACACTTTGATATGAATTTTGTAAAGAAAATTTTAAGGAGGAGCGGCAAATTAAATTTTGCCCCCCCCCTAATAAATCTCCTAGTTCCGGTCCTGCCAACATCTTCAAATCAACAAAAACTATTAATAAAATAATAGATGTACTTTCATTTGATTTATTTAATTTTTTATTTAGCCTATTTATTATATTGTATTTTTTATTATTATTTTTTTAAATGTATAATAATATGTAGGGCTGGGGGTTTAGCAGAAAAATAAACCGATACCGAAAAAATTAAAGAGGGTCTTATAGTTTTTTTTTTTTTTTTAGTTAAAATACTATATTTTATGAAATTGCTCAGGGGTCCACATCTTGTGGGTACATGAATATCTCTTACTTCCTCTTTTCAACAAGCGTCAGACCGTGCGACGGGCTTGCCTTCCCTATTTCTTCCGGGCGTAAAAACGTATCATACGGTTGGAAGGAGAGTGAGGTCCGCCGACCCCGCATCGCGGGAAGAAGAAGACTATATTTTATGAATGATTTTATTTTATGCCGACACCGACAAAGCAAAATTGCCTATACCGACACCTGTGCTAATATTATATGTACAATTTTAAAGTTTCCTAGATTAATAAAAAAAATTTTTTTTTTAAATTTGTTTAAGGTTTTTTTCGGCATCTTAGGTCATTTAGACCTCATCCCTATTTATTTTAAATGATTGGTATCCAATTCAATTAAAATGGGACAGGAATCGAACCCAGGACCCCAGCCATGAGAAACTAGGGTCTTCTCTCTGAGTCAAGGGTCACGGGCATTTTTGGTTAAATAAAATCCTTAAGAAAAAGGTTAAAAACCATGTAATCCAAGATAAGGAGTGAAGGGTAATAATTGGCAGAAGCAGAAATGCGACCCTTAGTTCGGATAACTCGTGGTCGTCATCTCTTCTTACTCTCAAAATGAGAGTGCCCTAATGGAAATAATGACATTCCTTCTGGTAAATTAACTAGTATTGGACTGCCCCAGCGGTGCAATCTGATATCATCCAGGCCCCTTTGTTGCGGTTAACCACGGAATCTCCAAGGCTGGGATGAAATGAGAGGGAAATGGAGAGACAGAAGGGTTGAGATTTAGCTCCAGGATCCAAACACTTTGTTTGCTGAATAAATTACGACTTCTGATTGACTTAATGTGACTAATTAAAATATTGATGTTCAGTTTAAAATGAAAAATAATTATTATTTTCTTCATAAAGAACAAAAACGAGGAAAGATATTTGTGAACGTGAATTACAAAAAAATCAGGATAATCATTCAAATCGCTTTTCTATATAGTAATTGACAAATTTGAAAAAAAATGTCAAATGAGATATAATTGACAGATGACCTATTTAAATGTGAATAAATTCAAACGAGACGACGCAGGGATGAAAAGGGGAGAAGGGAGATTCAGTAATTAGCAATGAGCGATAATCAAAGAATCACTAGTCTAATATTAATTCAGAAAAACAAACAAATTGATGATTAATGATTTCCATCCAAACATCACACCCTCTTCCCCTCGCCTTCACTATTTGAATGTATATTTTAAATAGCTTAAAGCTAGTAATATTTTGTCTAAACATCGATTTTTGTAAATAAAATTAGTAAGAAACTTTTTTCGTTATCATACTTTTCATAACAATACATAATATTGTAATTCGTATTATTATATTTGAAGGAAAAAATTTATAATTCGGAGAGAGGTTGCTTAATTGTTAGAAATTAGGAAGAGCAGTGCAGTACAGGTGCAGCAAAAAAACAAATGCCCAAGTCGTTTCAGATGAAATTTATCCTTAAGGACTGAAGATGGACAAATATATTTCATCCGATACTTCTATTTCGGCATTTGGCATTCAAAAGCTTTGTTTATTACTGGAGAAAATATAGTTTAACATCAAATATATATATATTTTTTTTGATTATGACATTCCTGGGATCTTTCTTTTTATTAGGAACTAAGCAATAGGATTACAGCCAGGCCACGGGGAAGGGTAATGGGGATCCAAAATCTAAAAAAAAAAAATTAAGTAAAAATATAAAAGAAAGAAATATAGGCCTACTAGTGTTAAAATTTAAAATCCTGTTAGAAATTCTAAAAAATATTTTATATTTCTTTAAAATTTGTTGTTGTTTTTTTTTTGGAACGAAGTTCTTTATCGTGGCTTACGCAGGGGTGAATTGGGAGAACATGTAACGTAACAAAAAATGCGTTCCAGGGCCCGAGCAACGGCGGAGGAAGGCGAGGTTAGCCGAAGCCACGGCGAGGCCACGCCCACCTTCTCTTTCTCTTTATTTCTTTCTATCTACCGAAGGCGAGCACAAGGTTCCAGGAGGCGCCGAAGGCAGTCTTTCCATTTAGTATTATTTATAAAAATAAAATAATTATTTGTTTTAAAAATAAATAATACTTTTCTTGCAATTGGAAGATTTTCGCTGGATAAGATGTATAGGAAAGAACTGGAGAATAAAAACCAGCAATTGATGGACCCTCTCACATCATCTTTAATTGGCAAATATTTCGACTGGCATTACGCCTAGTCATCATCAGTGCAAACAAATGATTTGGTGGAGGGCCCGTGTCAAACAATGGTTGAGGTTATTTTAAAATTTTCTCCGGAGAAGCGGGGGTCAGACGCAAGTGCGCGAAGCTTAGTTCGCTTGCACTTGCGTCTGACCCTGCTTCTCCGAGAAATTTTAAAATAATCCTCAACCATTGTTTGACACGGGCCCTCCACCAAATCATTTGTTTGCACTGATGATGACTAGGCGTAATGCCAGTCGAAAATATTTGCCAATTAAGATGTGGGGGCCATCAATTGCTGGTTTTTATTCTCCAGTTCTTTCCTAATACTTTTCTTTTTACTTTCTCTTCACGTAAGAGAAAGTTGTGTGCTGTGTGCGACCAGTCACACCAGAATTTTTTAAATAATATTCATATTAAATTATTTTCGGCGTTGAAGAAAAGGCGTGAGGAACTTCGTTCCTGGCAGGGGTCCCTCGACCCCACACTTGTTTTTTTCTGAAGTCTTTTTTTTTTTTTTTTTTTTTTTTTGGAATGGGTGCATAAGACCTATAATGACCAATAGTCACATGCAGCCAGGAAGAAAATAAAAACAAAAGGAGAAGCATAAAGGGGAAACTCAACTGCGGGAACTTCGAAAACTTTGGCCTTAATCGACTTTGAACGATACTTAATGACGATATTTAGAATTCAGACATATTTATTTACGGTATACCAAAGGATGCCTAATAGGCCCTTGGCTTTAAATGTTAATATCTCTAACCTCTCGGCTACGAGCACCACTCAAATTTAATCATCACTTCCAAAAAGAGTACCGTAATATATACTTTAAGATGACGTATGGCTGAGTCTACCAGAACGAATCATCCATAAAAGAAGATAGTAAGAGTATTTCGGACTAAACTTATTCTCTCTCAGACTGCCTCATTTCCGTATTCTATGGCCAAATTCAATTTTATCACTTCTTCTAATTCAATAGCCTGTCCTGAATGAGTCTCCTTCCTCTCCATATCAGTATCAAGTTGTTTTTAAAAGCATTTCCAGTGGAAACTTTGTTAATAAGCCTTCTCACACGCAAACGTTCTCTCGTCTCTATCCTTTTCAAAATGGTCACTCCAATTCTTTTTTATCTAGATTTTGTCCACCGATATCATGTAAAATAAAAAAATAAAAATAAAAAATAATAAAAAGGAAAAAAAGGTGATTTTTTCATCTATATATCAGCAGAGTAAGCCTATTAGAGATGGAAATGATGAAAAAGCAAAAAACGAGTTGGGCGGAATAGCCAATATAGAATTGAATTGTATGAATAACATCGACTCTTTATAGTTGAATGTAAAGCGATTATATATTCCTTTAATATTTCATTTCATATTTTTTTTTCTTTCTCGTTTCTTCTCGGTATTTCTCTTTTGATATTAAATATCAAATAGAATAGATCTTAGATTATTCATAAAAAATGAAAAGACTTTAAAGATATTACCAAGGCTCTTTAAATAAGGTATATTTTAAAAATAGCACTTGCACATATATCAAACAATGGATCTCAAAAACAATACATTCAGTATTTATTGTAGTATAAATATATCATCTATTCGTGCTCAGAAATTTGATCGTTATAAAATTGAATTTTTATATTTTAAAAATTTGAGAAGTCAAATAAAATCGACGCGCTAGAGGACAGATATCAAAGGCACAAAACTGAAAGAGACGTTGAGAGGAGTTCAATAATTTCAGCTTATTAAGACGAAGCTTGCTTGGCCTGTTGGAGACAACAGCATTGGTTAGGGGGAGTGGAGGGAGAGAATAATGTCCGCCGACTCCGCACCGCGGGAATAATAAGAGCCAGGACAGAAGAAGAAGACGAAGCATAGTATATGATTTATTGACTGTACTCTAATGTACCAATGTTCATTTTAAGCTCTGATGGTCTGATGATGGCGATATAAAATATAGTCGATACGTTTCTAAAATTTGAGAGTTTTATTTACGCAGAAGCTACTAATTTGGCTGACTCTTCTTTCCATTTATATCAACTGATACAGCCATTTTCCATCTTCTGTATTAATATATACGAGAAAGTAAAAAAGAGTTTTGACTCATTCAAATGCCCAAGAGAGATAGAATAAACATGGAAAATTGAATCCTTTTTGGTTTATAATTTTTCTTCCATTTATCTTTTATTACCTGCTTGCAGACCTTTTTATTTTAGTTGGTATATGAAACGCAAAGATATGACGAAATTCTTTTTTATTTTCAATTTCAACACGCTCTCAAATATAGAGAGATATTAAATAAGAATCGAACCTGGAATTCTCATATCTTAAAAGCTGACAGCTTAACACGTCTCTCATAATTTGTTATTGATTTTACTTAATTTATCGACATTCGTAATAATAACAACATTTCTCAGAGCTAATTTCCTGGATCGTTCGTTAGTGACGTTAATAATTATATAAAATGAGTTTTTCCAAAAATATCGTTCATTTTTTTCCAAGTCTGATTTATTTAGACTATTTTTATTATAAATGAGGCATTTCAAACTACTAGTAAATTTAAGTAATTTTTGATAAAATGTAGAAGATTTATCTGGCGACCGGATGCAACGAAAACACGCGAATGCTGGAGATCCCGGGGTTCGATTTCGGGTTGCTTGGCCCACTAACATTTAATTAGTGAAATTGTAAATTAATGTTTTATATTCGAGCTCAATCAATGTTTTTGGGAAAT
>JAKCPI010022037.1:0-19069 GCA_023213315.1 Euborellia annulipes | reverse complement strand
AAATCAGCATAGTTTCGGTCTATAATTCTCTCTGACATCGCATTCATTAAGCTTCAATTTGGATATTTTTTTTATATACAATAGAGAATCCTAAATAAATGGCAAAGAATTGGAAACATTTTTTTTAATATGTAGAAAGATCCAAGGGAGGGGGCCTTTTGGATCGAAATTATCATGCAAATCCCCATTGGGATTTAACATTGGCTCTATGGAAAGAAGAGCCGGAAAATGAATCGGAAAAATCTGAACTAGTACATCAGTAAAGTGTACTTCAAACAATTTTCACGAAACATTTTACGGTTATACTTTTTAGAGGGTATATGAAAAATAGTTGAATTATGAATTTTAATCAAAATCGTTAAAGTTAAGTTTGTAAAAACGAAAAAAGCTGAAAATGTACATCGAATAGAGCACTAGTACTTTTTGGCCGATATTGTTTAAAAGCTTATTTTAACCGACTTAGGCGCCTAGCCTAACTTAATGCATATAAAATTTCAACCTCGTAGCACATTTTCTTCATGCTTAAAAATGTCCACACACACACACACAGACCAATTTGCCGGACCCACGTTTTTGGACTCATAGAGGACCTCAAAACATGTATATCCATCAAAATCTCGACATCGAATTTTTTTTGACATGATCGCAATACTTTCCTCTCTCTACATTTCATATATAGGTAAGAGAAAGTAAAAAAAAGCGAGAAAGATTTGATTGAGAGATCTAATTCTTGAAATAAATAAAGTAGGGCCTACGGGATAAACTAAAATCTTTTATTTTAAAATTATAAAAAACGTTTACTTATACTGCTTAGGGCCTATAGTCTATATTACGTAAATTTAAATGTAAGAAAAATTAATAATTTAAAAAAAGAGAAAGGATTAAGGCGACTTGCTAATTGAAATTTTTCAAACAACTTTTATAAACGTTATAATATCAATATATTGATATTATATTGATATTAAATACCTATCTGCTTATTCGCGTAGGCAGAAAAAGGATTTAAAGGATAAATCCAAATGATGATGGTATATTAATATTATAAGGCTTGGTTTGTTTTGTGATTTTATTCATCCTCATTATAATCATCATCATCATCTTATCATTATCATGGTTATAAATTTAAAATAGATTCATTGTATCATCATAGTGGAGAGAAAGAGCATGTTTAATCTCATTATTGGAAGCCGAATTATTTGTCAACTAATTAAAAAAAAAAAGAAAGTAGCGTATTATTTTAGGAATAAAAGTCATAATAATAAGCCAATATAAATGAAAAGAATTTATGTAAAAAAAATCATTGGATTATCATTAAAATGTCATTTATTTCATTCAAATCATGATTAGATTTTCAAATGTTTTTGATATTTAATTGATTAATAATTATACTCTTTATGATAAATAGATATTGTGTTTAGTCTTTAAATCAACCAAATTCACACCAGACAAGGGCTATTTGTCTAGAACTCAAAAAATTTCAAATAGAATAATATTTTAATAGGAAATCTGGTGTGAGTAGTCAAGTAAGTTATAGAAAATATATTTTATTATCATGGCGCTATTTCTTCTAGTATCCATTCCTAGAGCAAAGTGTACTCCAAATAATTATGAGGGAAAAAATGATAAAATACATTTTAAGGAGGATCAATGAAAAAATAGATTTATGAATTTTCATTTTTCTAATATATTGAAATTTTGATGAAAAATTTTGTTGAAATTTATAGTACAGAAGAGAAAGTAATATTTTAATTAAAATCTCAAGAAATATCATTAGATTATGCTCAGATTAAATTACTTGAAAAAAATTCCGCCTTTTTTAAGTATAGTGGTGTTGAAAAAAAAAAAGGAAAAATATCGGCATAAGAAAACGACTGGGTTTATGCCAACGTTTCGGTCGAGGCGACCAGACAAAATGGAAAGAATTTTATCCCTTCGACAAAACATAATCCATTATAGTAGAGGTGGGTGGATATCAAAAAATTTGACTTTATGGAATTCCAAAAGTATAAATAATTATAAATATAATAGCCTATTATAATAAATAACCTTATGAAGATATTGCCTGATTATTGCCTGATGAAAGACGTGATCGAAACTTTGACACCTAATAACAATAAAGAGTAGATGTAAAAAGTTTTTCTATTCTTATTACAGTATTATATAGAGATTTATAATCTGGTTGCCGGTCATCCAAAAGAATCACACGAGGCGTTCACTATCTTAAAATTTTCTTCAAATAAATTTTTCCCCATCACTTTGAATGCTATTCAGTTTATTGAATGATAAATGATTATTTCTTTTGGATTTGAAGTTTTAAAATGGAGATAGAAATTTTAGAATACGCAGTTGGGATAAATTTATTCCTCTCTTTGTCAGTTTCATATATTTCATTTAATTTTAAATAAAGATGAAAAGTAGAATTTAAAATGGGTATAGGAAACTAAGCAGCCAAGGAAAAAACTTTTATTTAATTTTTAATCGTCGACATTTCAGGCCCTTCATAGGACGATTAATTATTTAACTTTAATCGTCCTGATGAGGGTCGTCATTGGCGATCGAAACGTTAACGATTAATAATTAAATAAAAGTTTTTTATTAAATTTTCCTTGGCCGCTATGTATCCTATATCCATTTTATTAAATGATTTAGGGGATTTTGATTTGAAATTTCGATAAATGGAAGATTTAAGATAATTTTTCTTGTGTTAAGATAATACAATTTTTGAGGTATATAGCTGAATGTTGATATTCAAATAGGTAGAAAGAATGAGCAAAGCAGCTACTTTATATTTCATAATATAACAAATTGAAATATAAACTAGCTGCTTTGCTCATTTTGTCTACCTATTTGGATAATACAATAAATAATAATGAATCATTTTTCAGCTCTTTCTTATTATTCACCAATGAGACAGACAGAACATTTGGATTTACTGAAAAATATCTATCCTCTTTAAAAAGTAAGATTTGAATAGGAATTGAATGGAATTAGTAACGAATTTTAGGGTTAGGCCTAAAAAAAGAGCTTCAAACGAGATTGGATTGGTCTTTGGATGAATTGAGAGAGAGGGGGGAGTTAAGAATGGCCAGAGGGGCAGTGTGAATTATTGTGAATGAAACACGAAAAAAAATACGAGAGGGATGACGTCACGCCTGGCTTGATTTTAGGGCGAGAGAGAAGTGAGTTGAATATTTTATTCTTTTGTTAAAAACAACATAAATACACAGAGATATTTCATTCGGCGATGATGAATTCTCGGTAACAACAACAATAATTAATTTAACTAAGGGAATTTGCACTCTCAGAAAGAAAATATTAATTTTAATAATGACACGTGTCGTTAAAAAATTTTTTTTTTATTTACGTACATAGTGCATGAGTCCAATTTTCGACTCCTCTCTGTTATTGCAAAGTGTCAAGGATTAAAACAGGATTTAACAAAAACTCAAATGTTTTAACGTCAAAGTAATTAGAGTTGGAAAACACTGAAATGAGCAGGACCTTTTCAACTCCCTTGACATTCTCTAATCTTTTAATCTATGACAAGTTTTTTTTTTTATGTCGAAATGGGAGGTTCGATTGATTTTTTTTTAGTACTAAATAAGAGAAAATTTTTTTATCTCGAATTCGTGATAGGCTTTGGAAAGATTCCAAGAATGGATTTTTGTCTAAATTCAAGGATTTTCATTTAACATTTGAACCGTCTTATTACTAATTTTTAGAAATTTTTGGAATATTTTGTTAACCCGGCAGGTAATTTTGATTAAAAGGCTTCAAACTACCAGCTGAGGGCAAAATTTTGTACGCCACATGTCAGAATCCGCTACAGTAATTACCTTTTTCTACTAGTTATGACCATAGGGTAGTTAATTAACTCCATTCACCAGCTCCTAGTATTTTAATTAATAGATGAACACATAGAGGTTTTGTAAGTTCATTTGAAAGCTGAGTAAAAACAAAGAGAAAGTAAATAAAAATAAACTCTATTTTCAAAATCTAGACCAAAGAGGTGAAAAATTAAAAAAATAATTTTATTTAAATTGAACTAAAAAGAGAGATAATTTCATTTTTTTGTTGCTAAAATTGGTGAATTTGTGAAACTATTAAAATGAAGGCGAGGATGCTCAATGAGAGCTTATGGAATTGTCTATTCTTAGACCATGGAAACCCCATCGAAGCGCCCCACGCTTTTATTTGGAAAATTATTTGACAAATAACCCATAAATATTAATTTTCAGATCTCTAGCTCTACGAGAAATGTATTAAAATTTTACTAACTCGTGTAGGGCTTCAAATAAAGTACCACATGAGTCTGGTCTATTTTAATAATGTGTTGTCATTTGAAATGATCCAGAATACACTAAAAATTGATGAACTTGAAAAAAGAAAGTTAAATAAAAGCATATTGCAGACAACAGTTGTTTAACGACCCTTGGATTGAGACAAGATTCCAAACCTTCTCGATATCGTGAGATTCGAATGGGAGAATAGAAGAAAGCTTTCTTCAAAAAGATCATCGAGAACAAAGAAAAAATATAGAAAGCATATGGACCAATTCAGAAAACAACAGCTTTAAAAAAATCTGAAATATTTCAAAACGACAAGTTTGTGACAAAAAATATTTTCTGAACAAAAAAAAGGGGAATGACTTCCCCAAAACTTGCTCGTATGTTCTTTTGGAATTACGTCTGGGTGAGAACACAATTGCTTAAATACGCTAGCAGCCAGATCTATGAAATTCTGTATATATTCCTTATACCAAAATTGTAGATTTCTATCAACTTTTGGAGTAAATACATCACCTGGAAGTAGTACTTTACCTAATAGGAATTTTGAAATTTCCAATTTTTTTATCAAATCATAAAAAATTACTCAATTTTAAAAAGTTTTTATTCTTTGACATTTTTTCAAAAAATATTATTTTTATAGTTTTGTTTTTGATTTTATGAACGAAATTAGAAAAAAATTTAATTTTGAGTAAATTTGATAAAAATTCATATTTTAATTATAAATTTTTTAAATTTAATTTTTTTTTATTTAATTTTTATAAATTTTTTTTAAATTTTGATGTGCCTGCAGCATCGGCGAACACTAGTTAATCGTTGCTTTTGCGGTAAGCTTGTCTTTTTATCTGTAATGCGTCTTTTTATATTTGTTTTCTTGTGTTTGGATTTCCTGGATTTGGGGACGTATGGTTTAAAAAAGTTAAAATTTCTAAATATTTTAAAATTTTTATATTTTTATCTTATGCCCCATCTTTCTTTTACTTTATTTATGGGGTCGAAGAGGAAAGTAGGTCTGAAGATGAAAATATTCAAAAAAAAAATGAATTTTTAAATAGTAAAGTATCTATAATTTTTATATAAATTGAATTTAAAAAATTTTGGGAGAAGCAAATATAAGAAAGAAAAAAAAAGAAAGAAGAGAACTGGAATGTATTTTTGTTTTTTGTTGGTTTATGTTCAACCTATAAGCCTCCCGTCAAGGGGGGTCCAACAACCTAAATATAAAATATCATCTTCCCTGTTTTTTTTCGTTCTTGAGATATTTTGTTCACAGACACACAGACAGACAGACCATGTCGCGAAAACCACTTTTTTGGATTCAGGGGACCTCAAAACGTGAAGATCCATCAAAATCTCGACATCGAATTTTTGACATGAATCCAATACTTTCTCTATATATATATATATATATTACATATATACATAGGTAAGAGAAAGTAATATCTTTCTTCGTTGATTATTTCAAAAACTAACCAGTTTTTCGGAAAAATGTCAAAGAATAAAAACTTTCTAAAATAGAGTAATTTATTATAGAAGGATGAGTAAAAAGGCCAAGCAGCTATTATTATTTCTTTATTGGTATTAAACCCACAGCGACGTTTCGGTCGACTCTGCGACCATCTTCATGGCTAGGGTTTAGTCAATGGTAACCCTCTTGAGTTCTTTGATAGACATTTATTTATAATTTATTTCAAAACGATCTATCACAAATTACATATTCAATCTAACTGGCGCTGAATGTAATTGTGATAGATCGTTTTGAATAAATTATAAATAAATGTCTATCAAAAACTCAAGAGAATTACTATTGACTAAACCCTAGTCATGAAGATGGTCGCATCGACCGCCAACGTCGCTGTGGGTTTAATACCAATAAAGAAATAATAATAGCTGCTTGGCCTTTTTACTCATCCTTCTACATATTGATTCAGCTATTCACCTCGCTTACATAATTTATTATAATATGACAAAAAAATTGAATATTTCAAATTCTTTGAAAAAACTTATTAAGTAAAGAGCTACTTCCAGGTGACATATTTACTCCAAAAGTTGATAGAAATCTACAATTTTAGTGTAATGAGTATATACCAAATTTCATCGATCTAGCTGCTTGCGTTTTTAAGCAATCGTGTTCACACAACATAACATACACACAGAGACAGGTCTAAAACGTGGAGAAACATCAAAATCTCGAAATCGAATTTTTTGACAAATACAATAGGACGATTACGATACGATATACTATTAATTGGTCCCAATTTTTTTTATTTTAAAAACTATATGCTATTAATATATTATACAAATCTCGTGTTGTTTAATTCATTATATGAAAGTGCCTGAATATTTAATGATTTATTAGTCTTTCCTCCCTTTGTTTCCTCGTGTTGACTAACAACAACAACCCTTGAGGTTCTTTAAGTTTAAGAACCTTTCTTTCCTCTTTGTCTCTTTTGAGTTGGTTAAACAGCCTTCCTTCCAATAAACTTTATCCAATATTATAATTCAAGTTAAATTTTTTTCTCATTTATTTACGTCGTCCTTTTGTCATATTTTTATTTAAAAGTTTTATAAAATAGTCTAAGTTTTATCACAATTTGCTTGTTATTAAATGAGCCTTCTACATTGTTTTAAAACATAGCTTTGGCCCTGGGGGTAGCAGAGTTATAAAATTCTCTTGAGCAAAGGATTCACTTTTATTCAAAGCAACATAATTTCAATTGAAATGGCTACCAATTAATTTAGTATAAATGGGAACGGGAACTAAATGGCCTCAGATGCCGAGATGCTTCGATAGAATGACAGCTTTAGAAAAAATTTTTTTAATATTCACGATGGAATATTAATGGCTATATTCAAAACAAGTGAAAAGAATGTATCAGCCAAATAAAGGACTGACTTTCTCATGGGCGTCCGCAGAGGGGGGGGGGAACCAGGCACTTGCCCCCCTGGGAATATTAAAATGATACAAAAAAATATGGGGAATGACTTCCCGAGACTTTCTCGTATATTCTTTTGGAATTACGTCTGGGTGTGTGTGTGTGTGTGTGAACACGATTGTTTAAAAAACCAAAGCAGCTAGATCGATGAAATTTGGTATATGCTCCTTACACTAAAATTGTAGATTTCTATCAACTTTTGGAGTAAATACGTCACTTGGAAGTAGTACTTTACTTAAAAAGTTTTTTCCAAAATTTTGAAATTTTCAATTTTTTTGTTATATTATGATAAAATACTCTATTTTAAAAAGTTTTTATTCTTTGACATTTTTTTCGAAAACTGAATAGTTTTTGATGATTTTTTTATCAAAATTAACGAATATTTTCTATTTCTTCTTTGATTATTTCAAAAACTATTCAGTTTTCGAAAAAATGTCAAAGAATAAAAACTTTAAAATAGAGTATTTTATCATAATATAACAAAAAAATTGAAAATTTCAAAATTTTTGAAAAAACTTTTTAAGTAAAGTACTACTTCCAAGTGACGTATTTACTCCAAAAGTTGAAAGAAATCTACAATTTTAGTGTAAGGAGCATATACCAAATTTCATCGATCTAGCTGCTTTGGTTTTTAAGCAAACGTGTTCACAGACACACACACACACCCACACACAGACATAATGCCCAAAATGATATTTTTGGACTCAGGGAGGTCTAAAACGTGGAGAAACATCAAAATCTCGAAGTCGAATTTTTTTTACGATTACATTACTTTCTCTATACGAGAAAGTAAAAATGTATAAAACAAAAAAAAAATACAAAAAAACCTTTCACAGTATACATCCACCTGCCGCGGTGAGAAAGCTTTAAGTACTAAGAGATGTATAACATTATTAATATCAAAATACGTTTTTTTTTTAACTTATCTGGAAGTGACTTGCCCCCCTGCAAAAAATCCTTGCCCCCCCCTGCAAAAAATCCTGCGGACGCCCTTGGACTTTCTATTCCTTTGAAATTTTTTCCCTACTAAAATATTTATACAGTAAAAAAGATCGTAGAGTAAATATATCGATATAAATTTTAAAAAAAAATATACATTTCTTTCAAGTTTTAAATTAGTAATTCATACTGAATTTTGTTTAATGCATCAAAAACGATATTGATAGAACAAAGACATTTGACCACATAAGTAAAAATCTGGTGAGACTGGCGCACAGGCAGGGCCGCAGACAGGGGGGGGCAAGGGGGCTATATCCCCGGGGCCCGGGCCCTTTGACCTCCAACCTTAAAATTCTAATAAAAAAATAATTTTCATATTTAAAATTTCAAAAAAAAAAATCATTTTCTTGAAATTTTTTTTCCTGAGGGGGCCCGGGCCCTTTAAGCTCAAAATCTAAAAATTATAATTCAAAAAATCATTTTCTTGTACTATTTTTTCTGGCCCGGGCCCTTTATTACAATTCAAAAATTAATTTTCTTGAAAACAGTTTTCAGTGCCTAATTTTCAAAAATTTTTCTATGCCCACAGACCACCCGGAAGTTTAGGGAATTTTATAAATTTTTAAATAACTTTTTTATTCAAATAAATATTATCAACTATGTATAACTGTTTCAAAAATGTTGGCGTGAAGGCCACAATAGCCTTTTACAAACTAGAAAAAATATTTTGGGGTGAGGGGGGGGGTGTATTATTAAGTAGCCCCGGGGCCCGTCAAGTCTGTCTGCGGCCCTGCTCACAGCACACTACTTTCTCTTACCGAAGCGTGCTGTCACATCAGATTTTTTGTGTCGAGATAAATTTAGTTTCCCATAGCACCTTCGTTCCAAACTTGCATTTTAACCGCCTCGCGTTACTCTTTAGAGAACCCCAATATTTATCAGTATAGCTATACACTTAACAAATAAAGTAAACAAAAAAAAAAAAAAAAAATTGAGAAGAAAAGAGACCACGGATATGTGAAAGAAAAGACAATCACTTAACTCATCGGTTCATATTAAACATAAACAACTCAAGAGATGGATATGTATGAGATCAAGAAATCTACTATCATTAGATCAAAGAAACTGGCTGTCTTGCGGATTATACAAAGATTATTTATTATGATTTCTAAATTGTTGTATATGTAACCAAAAGATCAATAATAATTATTTTAATCCAATTAAAATGTCTTTTAGAAACGACGTTTATCTTTTAATTTTAATAATAGACTTGTTTTATAAAATTTGTTATTGTTAATATATATATGTTGTTAATATTCAATTTATCTATAGACATTTCTGTTACAGTATATCAAATTTGAGTATAAGGGTATAGAGATTAGTTTCAATGAAATAAAAAATTGTTTCGGTTATTTCGATCTAAGGATGGCGAAAACAAAAAAGAAAAAAATTTATTTTTGCTAAGAGCAAAAAAACGAATTTTTTTTGGGTTCGTTGATTAGATTGCTTATTATAGAATCAAGAGGAGAGTTTCTTCTTCCTTCTCTGACAGATCCTGATGGGGATGAAGGGTGGCGAGAGAAGGTAATTAATTTCCTTCTCTTCTGACTTGGGGAGTGTCAACGACCCTTGGAGACATTTTGTAAATGCTAATATAATTAATTATACAATGAATTTTCTGAGGGAAAATACGTAAAGAAAAAAAATCTAAGTGAGAAAAAATTTTAAAACTTAATTCAGACCACTTGGATTAGTAAAAGATAAAGTAGTTGAAGTTTTGAAGTGTCACATTAACATTAACCTTATGCAAAATTGTTTAATGGAATCCCAGAAAATAGGCGTCTTTTTTTCGAATAAATATTACAATTAAATGTTAGATTTAAATTTGCTTGTGGGTTCGGTGTCTCCTTGTACCTTCGGAAGTTTACGCAAAGTAAAAAAAATCGAGGTAGGAGTAACTTGATTCGGCAAGAGGAAGCAGAATCCGCAAGCAAAAATAAATCTCATATTTAATTTATTTATTTATTTATTTATTTATTTATTTTCCAAAATAGATAGGCTACCCAACAGGAGTGGACTCCCAATTAATGGATAGCACTACAAACATAATTTAAAAATAAAAACGAGGAACATTAAGTCTTATGTCTCGTTGCTCATACAAAACAAAATAAAAAAAAAGAATAAACAATATACATACATTTGTAAGTAAAAATAAAAAAAAGAAACCAAAAAGATAAATAAATAATGAAGCCATATCATCAAAAGAATAATTAGACTATAAACTAGATTATAAAATAATATTTTAAAACAAAGCCCTTCTCAACCCCTTCTTACAAACATCCAGTGAGCAACCGAAGATGTCCGGAAGATCCTGGGTATATAAATTATTATAATTGATGCACAGGCGATTTAATGGGGAAAAGTATGATGCATTGGTTTTACAGTGCCATAATGTAAACAATTCATTACTCCTTGTTGCTCTCCCTGGAACCCGAAAACCAAACCGTTCTAAAATGGCTGGAGCATCAACGTAGTTATTAAGAACCTTATGCAAATAGACTAGGTCGAAGTATGTTCTTCGTTTTTCCAGAGAAGGTAGAGCCAAGGATATATTTGGAAATCTATTATTAATAAAATACAAAAACCTTCTCTGGATCGACTCAATTCTATTTACATAAATACGGTAGTGTGGAGACCAGCACACAGATGCGAATTCCAGGCGAGAGCGCACAAGAGAGCAATACAAATTAGTAAAAGTAGAGACGGATGAAAAACGTTAAATGGAAAACATACGCTAATTATAATAGCAGTATATGCCTCGAAATTTTCAAATAAATGAAATATACTAGGTATGTATACAATAGAGAATGAAGAAATATCTGCGAAAAATTTCTGGAATCCTAAAAATATTTTTATCGAAACTTTTTCTGAATTCCATTTAATAACAAAATAAATTCAATAATAATAATACCATCCTACGTTAAATTCTCAAAGAAAATATTTGATTAAACAAAGCAAAGAAATATTATTAGCCTATATAAGAGTGGAGTAGATGGAAGTGAGTCGGTGGACATTAAAAAAGATGAGTTTTTTTTTAGATTTAAAATATTTTTAATAGGCGATTTTTCATCGACCATGAAAGTTTAGAATATATAGAGGGGTAAATGCTCTTTTTTCAAGCCTTTACTATTTAGGTATAATAATAAATGAAAACTTTAATCAACATCCAGGGCCGGATCTAGGGGGGGGCAGTGGGTGCAAGTGCCCCGGGCAGCAGATATCATGGGGGGGGGGGGGCAATTAAAGAAAAATTTACTAAAAAAAAAGGTAAAATGATATGAATTTTAATCTTAAGGAAACGGATTTGCAGCCAAGCAGAATAAAAAAACTATTTAGTTTCTTTCGGTCGACGTTTCGGACGCCAATCGCGTCCTTCCTCGGGACCAAAGATTGTTAGAAAGCACACATAGATTTTGTTGTGGCATAAAATATTTGAACAATATTGATAATGGCATCTTTTTACTTTCTCGTATAGAGAAAGTTATGTAATCGTAAAAAAATTCGACTTCGAGATTTTGATGTTTCTCCACGTTTTAGACCTCCCTGAGTCTAAAAAAACCATTTTTGGCATTATGTCTGTGTGTGTGTGTGTGTGTGTGTGTGTGTGTGTGTGTGTGTGTGTGTGTGTGTGTGTGTGTGGGTGTGTGTGTGAACACGATTGCTTAAAAACCAAAGCAGCTAGATCGATGAAATTTGGTATATGCTCCTTACACTAAAATTGTAGATTTCTATCAACTTTTGGAGTAAATACGTCACTTGGAAGTAGTACTTTACTTAAAAAGTTTTTTCAAAAATTTTGAAATTTTCAATTTTTTTTGTTATATTATGATAAAATACTCTATTTTAAAAAGTTTTTATTCTTTGACATTTTTACGAAAACTGAATAGTTTTTGAAATAATCACAGAAGAAATAGAAAATATTCGTTAATTTTGATAAAAAATCAAAACAAAATCATACAGGTGTCATTAAAAAAAGGGTAAATATAAACAAATGAATTTGTGAAACAAATGAATTTGTTTATATTTACCCTTTTTTTAATGACACCTGTATGATTTTGTTTTGATTTTTTATCAAAATTAACGAATATTTTCTATTTCTTCTTTGATTATTTTAAAAACTATTCAGTTTTCGTAAAAATGTCAAAGAATAAAAACTTTTTAAAAATAGAGTATTTTATCATAATATAACAAAAAAATTGAAAATTTCAAAATTTTTGAAAAAACTTTTTAAGTAAAGTACTACTTCCAAGTGACGTATTTACTCCAAAAAGTTGATAGAAATCTACAATTTTAGTGTAAGGAGCATATACCAAATTTCATCGATCTAGCTGCTTTGGTTTTTAAGCAATCGTGTTCACACACACACCCAGACGTAATTCCAAAAGAATATACGAGAAAGTCTCGGGGAAGTCATTCCCCATATTTTGTATAAGGGAAGAGCTCTCTGTGCGTTATTTTTTCCAATTGAATTCCAATGAAAGAATTGGAAAAAAATAACGCAGAGAGCTCTTCCCTTATACAAAAAAGATGCCATTATCAATATTGTTCAAATATTTACGTTATTTTTTCCAATTGAATTCCAATGAAAGAATTGGAAAAAATAACGCAGAGAGCTCTTCCCTTATACAAAAAAGATGCCATTATCAATATTGTTCAAATATTTTATGTATGCCACAACAAAATCTATGTGTGCTTTCTAACAATCTTTGATCCCGAGGAAGGACGCGATTGGCGTCCGAAACGTCGACCGAAAGAAACTAAATAGTTTTTTTATTCTCCTTGGCTGCAAATCCGTTTCCTTAAGATTAATAAATAACAGCCATTTTACACTTTGATATGAATTTTGTAAAGAAAATTTTAAGGAGGAGCGGCAAATTAAATTTTGCCCCCCCCCCCCTAATAAATCTCCTAGTTCCGGTCCTGCCAACATCTTCAAATCAACAAAAACTATTAATAAAATAATAAATGTACTTTCATTTGATTTATTTAATTTTTTATTTAGCCTATTTATTATATTGTATTTTTTATTATTATTTTTTTAAATGTATAATAATATGTAGGGCTGGGGTTTTAGCAGAAAAATAAACCGATACCGAAAAAATTAAAGAGGGTCTTATAGTTTTTTTTTTTTTTTTAGTTAAAATACTATATTTTATGAAATTGCTCAGGGGTCCACATCTTGTGGGTACATGAATATCTCTTACTTCCTCTTTTCAACAGGCGTCAGACCGTGCGACGGGCTTGCCTGCCCTATTTCTTCCGGGCGTAAAAACGTATCATAGGGTTGGAAGGAGAGTGAGGTCCGCCGACCCCGCATCGCGGGAAGAAGAAGACTATATTTTATGAATGATTTTATTTTATGCCGACACCGACAAAGCAAAATTGCCTATACCGACACCTGTGCTAATATTATATGCTAATATTATATGTACAATTTTAAAGTTTCCTAGATTAATAAAAAATTTTTTTTTTTAAATTTGTTTAAGGTTTTTTTCGGCATCTTAGGTCATTTAGACCTCATCCCTATTTATTTTAAATGATTGGTATCCAATTCAATTAAAATGGGACAGGAATCGAACCCAGGACCCCAGCCATGAGAAACTAGTGTCTTCTCTCTGAGCCAAGGGTCACGGGCATTTTTGGTTAAATAAAATCCTTAAGAAAAAGGTTAAAAACCATATAATCCAAGATAAGGAGTGAAGGGTAATAATTGGCAGAAGCAGAAATGCGACCCTTAGCTCGGATAACTCGTGGTCGTCATCTCTACTTACTCCCAAAATGAGAGTGCCCTAATGGAAATAATGACATTCCTTCTGGTAAATTAACTAGTATTGGACTGCCCCAGCGGAGCAATCTGATATCATCCAGGCCCCTTTGTTGCGGTTAACCACGGAATCTCCAAGGCTGGGATGAAATGAGAGGGAAATGGAGAGACAGAAGGGTTGAGATTTAGCTCCAGGATCCAAACACTTTGTTTGCTGAATAAATTACGACTTCTGATTGACTTAATGTGACTAATTAAAATATTGATGTTCAGTTTAAAATGAAAAATAATTATTATTTTCTTCATAAAGAACAAAAACGAGGAAAGATATTTGTGAACGTGAATTACAAAAAAATCAGGATAATCATTCAAATCGCTTTTCTATATAGTAATTGACAAATTTGAAAAAAAAAATGTCAAATGAGATATAATTGACAGATGACCTATTTAAATGTGAATAAATTCAAACGAGACGACGCAGGGATGAAAAGGGGAGAAGGGAGATTCAGTAATTAGCAATGAGCGATAATCAAAGAATCACTAGTCTAATATTAATTCAGAAAAACAAACAAATTGATGATTAATGATTTCCATCCAAACATCACACCCTCTTCCCCTCGCCTTCACTATTTGAATGTATATTTTAAATAGCTTAAAGCTAGTAATATTTTGTCTAAACATCGATTTTTGTAAATAAAATATAGAGTCAGAGCCAGAAAGGACCACAAATGTAACTCTCAATTCACAACGTTTCGGTCTAATTTTATTAGAACATCATCAGGAGTTGGTTGGGAGTTGTCATATATGAATACACTGTATTATGTATTTCACCATATGAAGAAGAAGACTTGTTCAAATTTTTAAAAAATACAAATTTTGCTATTTGTACAGAAGCGATAGAAGTAATCTACCCTTCTACATACTTAGGTTGGCAATTAATAAAAATTGTATTTTTAAAAATTTGAACAAGTCTTCATCTTCATATGGTGAAACACAACACATAATATATTCACATATGACAACTCCCTAATATTTGATAATGGTCCAATAAAATTAGTAAGAAACTTTTTTCGTTATCATACTTTTCATAACAATACATAATATTGTAATTCGTATTATTATATTTGAAGGAAAAAATTTATAATTCGGAGAGAGGTTGCTTAATTGTTAGAAATTAGGAAGAGCAAGTACAGGTGCAGCAAAAAAACAAATGCCCAAGTCGTTTCAGATGAAATTTATCCTTAAGGACTGAAAATAAGTGAAGACAAATATATTTCATCCGATACTTCTATTTCGGCATTTGGCATTCAAAAGCTTTGTTTATTACTGGAGAAAATATAGTTTAACATCAAATACCAGTATAGGTCTATATATATTTTTTTTGATTATGACATTCCTGCGATCTTTCTTTTTATTAGGAACTAAGCAATAGGATTACAGCCAAGGCACGGGGAAGGGTAATGGGGGTCCAAAACCTAAAAAAAAAAATTAAGTAAAAATATAAAAGAAAGAAATATACTAGTGTTAAAATTTAAAATCCTGTTAGAAATTCTAAAAAAATATTTTATATTTCTTTAAAATTTGTTGTTGTTTTTTTTTGGAACGAAGTTCTTTAACGCGGCTTACGCAGGGTGAATTGGGAGAACATGTAACGTAACAAAAATGCGTTCCAGGGCCCGAGCAACGGCGGAGGAAGGCGAGGTTAGCCGAAGCCACGGCGAGGCCACGCCCACCTTCTCTTTCTCTTTATTTCTTTCTATCTACCGAAGGCGAGCACAAGGTTCAAGGAGGCGCCGAAGGCAGTCTTTCCATTTAGTATTATTTATAAAAATAAAATAATTATTTGTTTTAAAAATAAATAATACTTTTCTTTTTACTTTCTCTTCACGAAAGAGAAAGTTGTGTGCTGTGCGACCAGTCACACCAAAATTTTTAAATAATATTCATATTAAATTATTTTCGGAGTTGAAGAAAAGGCGTGAGGAACTTCGTTCCTGGCAGGGGTCCCTCGACTCCACACTTGTTTTTTTTTTCTGAAGTCTTTTTTTTTTTTTTTTTTTTTTTGGAATGGGTGCATAAGGTCCGTAGACCTATAATGACTAATAGTCACATGCAGCCAGGAAGAAAATAAAAACAAAAGGAGAAGCATACAGGGGAAACTCAACTGCGGGAACTTCGAATACTTTGGCCTTAATCGACTTTGAACGATACTTAATGACGATATTTAGAATTCAGACATATTTATTTATACCAAAGGATGCCTAATAGGCCCTTGGCTTTAAATGTTAATATCTCTAACCTCTCGGCTACGAGCTCCACTCAAATTTAATCATCACTTCCAAAAAGAGTACCGTAATATATACTTTAAGATGACGTATGGCTGAGTCTACCAGAACGAATCACCCATAAAAGAAGATAGTAAGAGTATTTCGGACTAAACTTATTCTCTCTCAGACTGCCTCATTTCCGTATTCTATGGCCAAATTCAATTTTATCACTTCTTCTAATTCAATAGACTGTCCTGAATGAGTCTCCTTCCTCTCCATATCAGTATCAAGTTGTTTTTAAAAGCATTTCCAGTGAAAACTTTGTTAATAAGCCTTCTCACACGCAAACGTTCTCTCGTCTCTATCCTTTTCAAAATGGTCACTCCAATTCTTTTTTATCTAGATTTTGTCCACCGATATCATGTAAAATAAAAAATAAAAATAAAAAATAATAAAAAGGAAAAAAAGGTGATTTTTTCATCTATATATCAGCAGAGTAAGCCTATTAGAGATGGAAATGATGAAAAAGCAAAAAACGAGTTGGGCGGAATAGCCAATATAGAATTGAATTGTATGAATAACATCGACTCTTTATAGTTGAATGTAAAGCGATTATATATTCCTTTAATATTTCATTTCATATTTTTTTTCTTTCTCGTTTCTTCTCGGTATTTCTCTTTTGATATTATATATCAAATAGAATAGATCTTAGATTATTCATAAAAAATGAAAAGACTTTAAAGATATTACCAAGGCTCTTTAAATAAGGTATATTTTAAAAATAGCACTTGCACATATATCAAACAATGGATCTCAAAAACAATGCATTCAGTATTTATTGTAGTATAGATATATCATCTATTCGGGCTCAGAAATTTGATCGTTATAAAATTGAATTTTTATATTTTAAAAATTTGAGAAGTCAAATAAAATCGACGCGCTAGAGGACAGATATCAAAGGCACAAAACTGAAAGAGACGTTGAGAGGAGTTCAATAATTTCAGCTTATTAAGACGAAGCTTGCTTGGCCTGTTGGAGACAACAGCATTGGATAGGGGGGAGTGGAGGGAGAGAATAATGTCCGCCGACCCCGCACCGCGGGAATAATAAGAGCCAGGACAGAAGAAGAAGACGAAGCATAGTATATGATTTATTGACTGTACTCTAATGTACCAATGTTCATTTTAAGCTCTGATGGTCTGATGATGGCGATATAAAATATAGTCGATACGTTTCTAAAATTTGAGAGTTTTATTTACGCAGAAGCTACTAATTTGGCTGACTCCTCTTTCCATTTATATCAACTGATACAGCCATTTTCCATCTTCTTTATTAATATATACGAGAAAGTAAAAAGAGTTTTGACTCATTCAAATGCCCAAGAGAGATAGAATAAACATGGAAAATTGAATCCTTTTTGGTTTATAATTTTTCTTCCATTTATCTTTTATTACCTGCTTGCAGACCTTTTTATTTTAGTTGTATATGAAACGCAAAGATATGACGAAATTCTTTTTATTTTCAATTTCAACACGCTCTCAAATATAGAGAGATATTAAATAAGAATCGAACCTGGAATTCTCATATCTTAAAGCTGACAGCTTAACACGTCTCTCATAATTTGTTATTGATTTTACTTTATTTATCGACATTCGTAATAATAACAACATTTCTCAGAGCTAATTTCCTGGATCGTTCGTTAGTGACGTTAATCTCTATATAAATGAGTTTTTCCAAAATATCGTTCATTTTTTTCAAGTCTGATTTATTTAGACTATTTTTATTATAAATGAGGCATTTCAAACTAGTAGTAAATTTAAGTAATTTTTGATAAAATGTAGAAGATTTATCTGGCGACCTGATGCAACGAAAACACGCGAATGCTGGAGATCCCGGGTTCGATTTCGGGTTGTTTGGCCCACTAACATTTAATTAGTGAAATTGTAAATTAATGTTTTATATTCGAGCTCAATCAATGTTTTTGGGAAATATTGATCATATTTGGTCCTGCGATCTAGAACACCCGCCGCGAAAGTGTGGAGGTCCTGGTTAGACTCCAGGAGCTGCAATTTTGCCCAATATTAAGCACAAACATATCTCGCAAACTTGCTATCTTATACGATATATTGACTAGCTAATGAACAGTCTATTTGAGCGTCGATTGAAAAAATTCCATCTTTTTCAAACAAGGCTCTTCCTAGTTAATATTTGATAATATTTCATTCAAAATGCCTATCTTGAAATTTTAATTATCAATATTTATTAAATAGCCAAAAAGAGAAATTACCGCTGGGTGTCGATCCACGGATCTGACAATTAGGGCTAATACAAAATAATCTATATTACTAAACCACAGCACCATACTAATCAAAATATTTATTTTTTTTTTATTTTATAGTTGCTGACTACTCAAAACATTCGGAAAACTCCTATCAATGTGATGATGAATGGCTATGGTGATGTAATTCGTCTGGATACTCTCACGCCTAAAATTGAAGAAGTCCTCGATCCTATTGTGACTTTAAGTCTTAACGGGCCGGTATTCTGTTTTAAAGTAAGAAAAAAAAACAAGCCTAAAAAGTCCTTTAGATGACGAACCATGTGTGTATTTATTATAAAGTGTGGGTAGAGTATTTTGGTTGTTTCAATTGAACAAAGACCTTCCCTTGATTCGCTCTAACGTTATTTAGTAAAATCAGACTTTAATATCTTTTGAAAATTAGATGGAATAATTATCTGCGGTATTCATTTAAAATATATTTCCTTTATCAGGGAAGATACTTTTAAATTATTTGAAATTCAGGCCGTTCAATAAAA
>JAKCPI010022036.1:0-10621 GCA_023213315.1 Euborellia annulipes | reverse complement strand
GAAAACAAAAAGCTTTGAAACCGATATAAAAGTTTCGAAATCACAAATTATTGCAGAGTGGCGATCTACGCTGTGCAGAGTTCTAGAACTTGTTTTTTTATTCCATTTTCTACAAAATAAAAATTCGCTAATCTCCTTTCCCCTTTCAATTGTCCGAAGTCTGGTCGATTTAGCGCTTCACAGCGTTCTTTAAAGTGAGCTCTACAACTTATAGAAGCCCTTTTTTGGTTTTTCAAAAAAAAAAAAAATTTTTTTTAGATTAATCACATTAAATAAAAGATATTTAAAAAAAAAAAAATCGGTCTATATCTTATTGTATTCATGTGTTAAAGAATAATTAATTTTTTGCCTTTAATTAATTTGCTGGAACCTTGCAAATGAAATGGACTAATATGCTTGTTTCCCTATTAACAGAACTAACGCCATCTCTTGCCGCCTAGAGTAGCCAGCTTCTGAATCCTCTAATAACGATTTTTCGAGACTCGCGCCTTAACAGAAGAAATTATATATAAATGATGAAGGGAGAGAGATGTCAGCCAAGAAAGGAGCCTCTATCGAATAAAAATCTCCACGAAGAAGACGTTTCGGGTTTAATTAGATAAATCCATCATCAGTTCCTTAGAGATTATTGGCAATCTCAAGGTGTACACCATTGAGTTGCAGATAGAGTTGTTATATATAAACATATACAAAATTATATAAAAATACAAAATTTGCATATCAGTTGTCAGATGCTCATCAGTCAACACGGCCAAGTCTCAAATGTATATGTATATGTATATGTATATACATTTGAGACTTGGCCGTGTTGACTGATGAGCATCTAACAACTGATATGCAAATTTTGTATTTTTATATAATTTTGTATATGTTTATATATAACAACTCTATCTGCAACTCAATGGTGTACACCTTGAGATTGCCAATAATCTCTAAGGAACTGATGATGGATTTATCTAATTAACCCCGAAACGTCTTCTTAGTGGAGATTTTTATTCGATAGAGGCTCCTTTCTTGGCTGACATCCTCTCTCCCTTCATCATTTGAATCGCTGAACAGCCACTTCTATTATCAACATCTACGAAATTATATATATAATAGATGAAGCTCAGGAACCTTTTCCACAATATTCAATAGAATTCAGACCAAGAGGTTCAATTAAAAGTCAAAAAGTTTTTTAAAACAAAAGTTTATTTGACCCCAGTCAAGGGCATTCGGTTATTTGAATTCACTCAGAAAGCAATTTTAGTCATTCGGTGCCACAAATTCCTCCCTCGACCAGGCACACACCTTTTGTTTCATTTTTCTTTCAATAGTTCATTAGTCATTTTACTTTCTCTTTTTTTTTTTATATAGAATTCT
The DNA here is from genome assembly GCA_023213315.1 of Euborellia annulipes. Classification (NCBI taxonomy): domain Eukaryota; kingdom Metazoa; phylum Arthropoda; class Insecta; order Dermaptera; family Anisolabididae; genus Euborellia; species Euborellia annulipes. The sequence goes on along the minus strand of JAKCPI010022036.1, from coordinate 9,259 downwards.
AGCTAATTGTTTTCTTGATTTTCTGTTTCAGACGAACATTCCGTTTTTATTGAATGTCTTGGAAAACCAAAAGTTCCTAAACGGCACCATTGACACCCATTTCATCGACGAACACCCAGAGTTATTCAATTTCCTTCCGTCCCAAAATCGAGCCCAGAAACTGCTCAATTATATCGGCACCGTTCTCGTGAACGGCCCTCAAACGCCCCTTGCCACTAAACTCAGACCCTCCGAAATTCATGTTAAGGTCCCTGAAATTCCAATCGGTGAGTACAAACAAAAGGAAATTTACTCTACTTTTATTTAATTGTACAAAAGCATTTAGTTTTTTCCTTTTTTTTTTTAATTATTGTTTTTTTTTTTTAAATAATCTAGTAATCAAGAAGTGAATTTGTCTTAAACGTAGATAAAATTATCACCGGTTAAAGTACTTTCGATTACGTCATGACTATTTTTATTATTCTTGATTGTAAATAATATACATATCATTAGTCTGGTGAACAATTTTATGAGCCTGGACTTTGCTCTTATTTTTTTCTGTTTTAATTTAAATTTATTTTTTTATTTAAATTTAATCTGCATTTGAACATTTTAAAATATATAATAATAAATAGGATTAATGAAGTAGAATGAGAATTTAAAAAAAAGAGATTATTATTTCGTTTATTTTCCCTCATTGCTGACCTTTCGCTCTTGTTTAATACCATCTTCAGAGCTATTAATTCAGAAAACAATTCACAATTGTATGAATTTATACGAATTCTATTGTACACAAAGTCTTTTATATATACAACTTAATATATATATGAAGGGTTTAGTGGAAGATAGTCATAAGCCACAAAACATTAGTTTCGAGATATTGACACTTAAAGTTTGACTCAAATCTGTAAAACAGCCTTTTAATTTAGAATAATTTTCTTTATAAAAATGAACACTTGAATGTCTTATAAAGCATATAGCAGAGAATGGAACATTAATTCGCCCTAGATTAAGTTTTAAAAGCATTTATAATGAAGAAGAAAACGAAAGTGAGGCTTATGACTTTCTTCACCGGAAAATGCTTAAAATCCGGTCTTTAGTTATTAGTATATATATGTATGGCTTCTAAGGTCAGCCTTTTTTGGTAGTTGTTAATAGCTCTAAAGAAGGTACTAAAAATCACCGAAACGTCAGCATTGAGGGGAAATAAACGAATTTTTATTTTTATTCTATTTCTACTTCATCAATTCAACCAGCTATAAAAACTTCGGATAGGAAATAGGATTATATATTGAATCCAAGTTGATCAAACTTATTTCTATAATAAAACCCAAAACCAAGGATCTTCGGCTTCTAAAATCCACATCTTTCTCGTAGGTGTATCCCACAGGATCAAATTTTATTTGGCTCTAAAGGCAATCAAAATTCTCATTCTTTGCTCTCGATGTCAATTTTATTGACCCTCCAAGAGTCCAAATGTTGATCCCTCGTAGACAATTTTGCCCCTATTTTCTATAAAATGCTTTGAGACAAGTTCACTTCAATATTTAATCAAATAAATGCCTCTAGATATCAAATTTAGATGTTTCCTATTTCAAATTTAGATCTATATTTTTTATATATATACAGTACTTTAAAAAAAAACAATGTCAAAAAATAGGTCAGCTTTATTCATTTTAAAGTCTTCCCGATCTGGTCTTTTAATATACCAGGTAGAAACTATTGTCAAGATCGCTGGGGAGGCCATCTTAAATATAATATAAATTTATTGAAATATATTATATTCTTTGCTGTTGAGATTTGAAATTGGATAGAGAAAAAAAATAGATGGCTCCAATGAGAGAAGCAAGTATTTGTATGCCAAAGTACAAAGGTGCGTTTAGACTCGACCCTTCGTACTATCCCCCCCCCTTATTTTTTCTCTTTCTGTTTTGTCGGGGTAGTAATGGAGGTATTTTTTCTCATTTTAGTGGGAAAAAAAGAAGGAAATTATTGTGGAAAAGATCAAATGAGCGTAAACGCACGTTGAATGAACAAAATTTTATCATCAGCTGTGCTAATAAATCTTTCACTGGCATGCCATCTATTTTTTTCTCTTTCTATCTGGGAAGCTGACTTGAAAGGCTGAATTACAAATGATTTCATAATTATTAATAATTTTCCTTTTTTCAGGATTATTGATTCAGACGACTTTATAGCGCATATTTTACTGTTTTGCCCATCATAGTAAATTTTTATAATCAATAGTTTTTGTACAGTAGCGCGGGAACTCACAGAGGAAAATTTATTGAAAATTTAAATCATAAATTTAAGAATGAAACTCAAAAGTCTTGAAGATTCCCCCCCCCTCCCCCCCTCTTGCCTTTCAATCTATTGGCCGGCAAAAACTCTAAAATATGTGCAATACATTCGACTGGGACAATCAATAATCCTAAAAAAAGAAAACTTGTAAAATCTGAAATCATCTGCGACCCCAGGCTTTGGAAGATCAACTTCAATAATATCAACTTGAACTGTCTTAATTATAGGCTATCAATATTTGTACAATTTTTCAATTACTGTTGCTTTTAAATTTATATTGTTTATCCAAATTAATCCGGATAATCGAGTTTCTACGGTATTCCCAGAACGGATGCCTAACAACATTTCAAAGTGTCGAGGAAAAACAAAACTAAATAAATATACATGTATATATATAAAAAATGACAGAAAATTTATTCGCTCTGGAAGCCGCTTACTGGTGAGTTAAAAAATCAATAGTTAGAACGGCTTCTGTTTCATTTTATTTAATATTAATAGATTTATATTTATTTATTTATTTATTTATTTTGTTGCCTGCCTTTGGTTTTATTTTTCTTTTCTTGTCTGGGTGTTGAGAATTGCCTGCAGGGGGTTTAATTGGTGCCCGGACACTCAAATGCAAAAATGCACACACACACACACACACAAAAATAAATAAATAGCGCAAATAGACTAGCGTTATTTATTAAAAAAGACAGGCAAACACACGAACACAAACCCAAAGACAAAGACCAAAGCCATGCACTCATATCGCCGGCCATTGCAGATTATACTCAGCAAGCCTCGAGTGAACGCGAGAGCGACTCTGAGGGCGAGATTGTCGGTATGTATCGCTTCACACTTCGCTCATTCTCTCTCTCTCTCTCTCTTCTCTCTTCTCTCTTCTTTGATATCGCATGTTTGGGGAGTTTTAAATGTTATGTATGAATTCTTTTGTTAGGAGTGTTTTTTTTTTTTTTTAATTAACTTCATTTATTAATATACTAATTTAAAAAATCAAAAGTAAACCTTCAAAATCATATATTTTTTTTTTTGTGTCGGGGTGTATATACACTTTGGCAGTTTCCGTCATAAAAAATAATTTAAAAAATCTTGCTGGAAACGAGATTTCGGGTTTTTTTTTTTTAATTTTTAAAATTCGGAATCCATTTAGATCCTGTTTCTATTTTTTCTAAATTCATTGACATCTTCGTGGTGTTAACCCGCGACATCCCGAGAGGTGTCGCTGGGTCCCAGCTCAGACTGCGCCTGGGAAGGAGCTGCAGTACCCTCCGAAAAAAAAGAATATAATTAATATCTGGACGATGTTATGCATGAAAAACCAAGCGCCATTATGGTCGAAATTGAATTTTTTTGTATAAAACAAGAAAATAAGTTATTGGCATTGGTTTTGTTTACAATTGTGCAAATGAATGCCCCTTATCTCAGATTTAGGTTAATAGTGCTGGGTTCCTTCGTGCATAACATCGTCCATTTATTCCTTCAAAAGAAGGCTCCGCCAGGAGTCAAGCCAGGAATCTATCGATTTGTACCTCACAAAGTCGTCGAGTGCTGCACTTTGATCGACTGGAAGAGAATGTTGAGTACAAAATCGACACACCCTGGGTTCGGCTCTCGGGGATGCCTTCTTTTTTTAGCACATTTGAATAAATAAATATCATTTTTCATTTCACTTGAATACAGTGGCGTATCTATAAATTTATTTGCAGGGGGTGGGAGTGCTGATGAGTACCCGGGGGGGGGGGGGTCCTCCACCGGAAAATTTTTAAAATTTTATGTATCTAGAAGCATTTTTAGTCCACCTGAAATATTTTAGAGTTGTGCTAAAACTCTAGATATTTTACAACTCTAGATATGTACAATTTAATGTGACATTTATTACCAAATTTATGTAAATAGATCGTCAACTACTTGAGCAGTTTCAAGTTTTAAATGTAAAAAAATCTCCAAATTTCGAATTTAATGAAAAAGATATATAACTAATAACTGTCTCGATTACATATTATATAACTCATGTAATTACAAAGTGAAATTATATTTTTATTAATTTAATAATTATTTTTTTATCTTTTCACTTGAAGGACTTCGGGGGGGGGGGGGGCTGCAGATACGCCACTGCTTGAATAGATAAAATTAAAGAAATTTTTTACTTTCTCGTACCCTATATATGAAATATTTTCGAATGTTTTCAATCAAAATACCTTTAGAATGTTTTTTTTATTTAATTTTTTAATATACATTCTCTCTCAAATATTCGCCATCCAAATGCGCATATCGTATATATATTTGTTCATATTAAGTTATGAATAAAATTTTCCTGAAATTTTTTTTTTTTTTTAGTTGATTTTCTTTAACAGTTAATTTAATACAACGCTTCATTATTTATTTTTAAGCCCTAATATTTTTGATTGCTGCATTGCTATGACTATTATATTTTATTCTTAATGCACGGAATGGCATCGTCCGTCTTACTTTACTGAAAAATAAATAAAACAAAAACTAATCTGGATTGACGTTGAATGAAATTAAAGATTTTGACTTTATTCATCTTCCAATTGACCGAAATATAAAAAATATTCTATAAATAAATAAATATTATAGCCACAGGATGGCTGCTAGACCAAATCTGGGGGAAACTCTGATAAATTAGAATGCCGGCAATTAACAGTTAAGTGTGGATACTTCTGTTTTACACAATTCGTAATCTCCCTTAGAGGGGTCGCGAAGCCTTACGCGGGGGGTCGCCGGCTAAAGGAAAATGGCAAAGTTGTACACTACAATAAAAACACAATTTCAGGGAGAGGGTGGGCCTGTTTATTTTTCAACAATTTGTCAAATCGTGGTACTATTTTTGAAATATTAACAATCAAATCATTTCCTAACTGAAGCTATTTATTTCTCTTTTTAGTTTTAATATCCACCATTAAGAGAACGTTAGTTCACCTTGGCATGGGCGTAACTAGGAAATTTGACTGGGGGGGGGGGCATGGGACCAGCTATTCTCCGAAAGGCCTGGAAGAGCCCATATTTTCTCAATTGTTCTTGGGACGGAGAACCTTCTCGGGAGGGGGGGGGGGCGTGACCCCCTAGCCGCCCATGCACCTAGGTAGGAAGTGGCCAATGGCACTAATAATTGTAAAGCTCCGTATATTCTTGTTTTCTTTTCATCCAAAACAAGCCAGCACTTTGCGAATGAAATTCCATTTTAAGCATGCCCTCAGCTGCTAAATCTTTAAGATTTTCTATTCAAGAAAAGTCTTTTAATTTACTAAGTTTTTATCTTCTTGACCAGGGGGTCGCCAGAATTTTTCAACCTGTAAAGGGGTCGCGTATTCAAAAAGGTTGAAAAACCCTGTTGTACAGTGAAAGGAGCAGGAGATGCCAAAAAGAAAACAATGTCGAGTCAATTTTATTGCACATCTTCAGTTCATGGAGTTCCAGAGTTAAAAGACTGGAGATGAACCGAAACTTCTCATTAAATTGGCTTCTCCCACTCCTTTGACTTTACTCTGTCTAATCTCCAAAAAATATGAATTCTTGGCCATTATTTAGCCGTTTTATTGCGACTCTTTTTTTTTATAAAATCAATTTTAATATTACTTTTTTACGCCTTAACCCTTTACTTTTCTTCTAACCTTTTTTTTTTAATTTTTTTAAGTTGAATTAATCCTCTTTTCAAGTTGTTATTCTCTCTTAAGCTGCAATCAAATTTATTAAGGCTGATCTTGGGCGTTGTATTAATAAATAACGCATGTCTTGTTTTGGTCCCGTCATTAATTTGCCTGTGCGTGTCTGCCTAGGACTGGAGCCGCCTCAAGGCTTCAGGCAGATCCTCATCAGCGAAGGTCCAGCTGCCTTTGCACGTGCCGTTCGCAAACACAAAGGCCTTCTACTTATGGACACAACCTATCGAGATGCTCACCAATCTTTGCTCGCAACCCGAGTGCGCTCTCACGATTTGCTCAAGATCTCGCCATTTGTGGCCCACAATTTCAGTCGTTTCTTCGCCTTGGAGAACTGGGGAGGCGCCACTTTCGATGTCGCCCTCCGTTTTCTACACGAATGCCCGTGGGAGCGACTTGAGAATATGCGCAAACTCGTGCCGAATATTCCTTTCCAGATGTTATTGAGAGGCGCTAATGCTGTTGGCTATACAAACTACCCCGACAACGTTGTATTCAAGTAAGTTTATTTCCCTTACACCAATGCCCCTGATTCCAAAAAGAAAGATCAGGTATAATAATCTATCTGTCTGTCTGTGAGAACAAAATATCTAAAGAATGCTATCAGGTGGAATTGGATATTTAAAATCTGGCATGCAACTAACGATTTTAATTAACATTCATAAATCAAAAATCAAATATTTTTTAGATACTCTTTGCTTTCAAAATTGTTTGGAGCACACTTTACTCTTGTAAAGGAATCTCTTGAGTTTTAATAACTATATCAATATATCTCGGCACACAAATGTGATGTGATAGCACGTCATACATAGCTGTGCTGTTACTCCCACCAGACTTTTAAATTTTCATTCCACCGCAGGCTATTTGAGAGCTGGAGGAACTCCCATTGGTTATCAAAACCCAACGTCATTGCAACTCTGCTTTTAAATCAATATCTTTTCAATTTAAAAAAGAAACAATAAACTTGAGATTTTACGAAAATTGGATATGGGAAATGCAATAGCAAGATTTGCTAAATTAGGGTGAGACCTTACTCTAATTTACCGCAAAGAACGTGGCATGTCAGATCAGACTTATTTATTTTCTAGGTCCTCAAAGAATCTTCTTTTTTTTTAATTTGCTTTCTCGGTTTCACTTTATTTATATTTATTGTTTCCGGGGGACATTCCACATGCTGATTCCTTGGGGACACCGATCCAGATTTCGCTACTCACTTTAAAAATAAAATACATTTTTTTTTTGTTTCATTTTTCTTATTGTTTTGTTTCTAGATTCTGCGAGTTGGCAGTCCAAGCTGGAATGGACATCTTCCGTGTGTTTGATTCGTTGAACTATTTGCCGAACCTGATCGTCGGCATGGAGGCGGCTGGCAAAGCAGGCGGCGTCGTTGAAGCTGCCATTTCGTATACCGGCGACGTTTCCAATCCCAACAGGACCAAATACAATCTCGATTATTATCTCAAATTGGCTGACGATCTTGTTAAAGCTGGAACTCATATTCTTGCTATTAAGGTACGGAGACCGCAAATAAAAGAGATCTAGATTAGATTAATATCCGATTCTTTTTTTTTTTTTTTGAAGGACATGGCGGGTCTTTTGAAACCAAACGCAGCACGAATCCTTGTGAGTGCGCTTCGAGAACGTTACCCCGACATCCCGATTCATATCCACACGCACGACACAGCGGGCGCAGGCGTCGCTTCTATGCTTGCTTGTGCTGAAGCGGGTGCCGATGTCGTTGACGTTGCCGTTGATTCCATGTCAGGAATGACCTCTCAACCTAGTATGGGTGCCATCGTCGCCTCTCTCCAAGGCACGCCACATGAAACAGGTAATTAATAATAACGTCTTTTAAAATGCCCCAGAATTCGAAAATGAAAGCACGGTTTTGTTTCAGGTATCGATTTGGACAGTATCAGTCAATATTCCGCGTATTGGGAACAAACACGAACACTTTACGGACCATTCGAATGTGCTACAACCATGAAATCTGGCAACGCTGATGTTTATTTGAATGAAATCCCAGGCGGGCAATATACTAATTTACAGTTCCAGGCCTATTCACTCGGACTCGGCGAGTTCTTTAATGACGTTAAAAATGCCTACAAAGAGGCCAATCTCCTTCTCGGGGATTTGATCAAGGTCTTTTATTTATTTTTTCCTTTTAATTCTAATCATTCTCTCCTTTGAACAGAGAGAAGTCTTCGAGTCTCTCTCCCTCCCCCCTCCCTTTTTATTTAAAATATTTGCTATCAAAATTGGACTATGTTCAAGAGAAAGTGGGAGCTAAAGTTGTTCATATAAAGGCGTTAAGATCGTGGCCTCTATAGACAATTACAGAATCTAGAGTTGCTACCCAACTCGGGTTCAAATCCCACTTGCCGTGAAAATTTTCAAACATTGCCAATGTCTTTTCCGACTCTCTGTTATTGGAGTTAATCTCTGTTGAGAGATAGAAGAAAATTTAAAAAAATCGTAAGAGTAAAAAAAAAAATAAAATAAAAATAGCCTTTTAAATTTGAGTTTGTCATCTCGGCGTCACTCTACATAAACAATTCAATCCTAAATTAATTAATAAATTTAATTGTTTAAAAAAATACAATACCAACACATGTGGATAAATTTTACAAATGCAAAATCTTGTTTGTCTTTTGGGCTCCCTTCTGTGAGGGGCACCTCGGGCTTATTAGACTCCCCCGCCCACTCACTACGCCTGTTCGATTAGAAATTTTTTATTTTATTGCCAGCACGCGATTCAAAAAGCATCCCCAAATATACCTTATAATCTTAGTAGCGTTAATTTTTTTTTTTTTTTTGCTTTAAGGTAACACCTTCTTCGAAAGTAGTTGGTGACTTGGCACAGTTTATGGTCCAGAATAAACTGTCACCGGAGGATGTCTTGGAAAAGGCTGAGGAACTCAGCTTTCCCAAATCTGTGGTAGAGTTCCTACAGGGCGCAATTGGAGAACCTTATGGTAATTGAAAATCAAATCAATTCTTTGATAGACACAGAATATGCAAATTCGGGCTTGCTTTTGCCTCCACATATAAATAAAAGGAATTATATGTGATGGGGAAAGTGAAAAGGGGAGGGACCTCTTGTCGGCGAAGTAAAATTATCGATGTGGGCATTTTAGTCGAATTTGTTCAAAAAATATCGATTTTTGAGTTTCGATTGAATACGATTCTTCATTATTTCCTATACGGGTTTATTCGGTAATTTTAGCGACAAGATAACAAAATAATCGATTTAGTAACCTTAAATGGTTTTCCATTGCGTTTAATTGCTCAAAATC
>JAKCPI010022035.1:0-44340 GCA_023213315.1 Euborellia annulipes | reverse complement strand
CGAAGAAAATTGTCATTTTAAAATATTTGAATAAATAAATTTGTAAATTTTACTACACTGTAAAAAAAAAATGAATTTTCCTTCGTTTTTCATAAACTTTGTTGGTTTAATTTAAATATACCCAGGATATGAAATAAAATTAATATAAAAGTTTATGAAAAAATTACCAACTTTTAAACTTATCTTTTTCTTTGTGTGCCGCCAAATTTTGAAATCGTTAAAAGTACCGCGACAAGTTGAGAATCACTGGTCTAAACGTTCTCAAATAACTCGACTACCTCAAGGAATTTTTATTAATATTATTTTATAATTATTTTAAGGAAACTTGAAATTATTCTTTTAAAATTTATTTCACAAATCAAAATTTATTAAATTCTGGTTTGAAATTCGCGCTCTAAACTATTTAAATATTTTTGAAGTTTATTAAAATCATACTAATTAAATAATTTTTATTAAGTAATTCAACTAAATAGCTATAAAAATTAAAATCAACAATTTTTACCAAAATAATTAATTTTAAAATATACAAGAAATTTGTTAGGTTGGCAACAAATTGAACTTTCTCATATATATTCATAAACAGCGGCGTAACCAGCCTTTGAGGGCGGGGGGCGAAGCTTAACTAGAACGCCGATTTTCCAGGGGGCTCCGCCCCCTGGACTCCCCTTGCTCGCCTCCGGCGAGCAATTGCCGCCTTCGGCGGGCAAATTTCTTGCATCCTGTAATTTCCTCAGCGAATTTGTTTATATTTACATGTTTTTTAATGACACCTGTATGATTTTGTTTTGATTTTTCTTTGCTTTTAAGAAAAATGTCGTTTTCTTCTGTGATTATTTCAAAAACTATTCAGTTTTCGGAAAAATATCAAAGAATAAAAACTTTTTAAAATTGAGTATTTTATCATAATATGACAAAGAAATTGAAAATTTCGAAATTTCTAAAAAACTTATTAGGTAAAGTACTACTTCCAAGTGACGAATTTAATCCAAAAGTTGATAGAAATCTACAATTTTAGTGTAAGGAGCATATACCAAATTTCATCTATCTAGCTGCTTTGGTTTTTAAGCAATCGTGTTCACACGCACACACACCCAGACGTAATTCCAATAGAATATACGAGAAAGTCTCGGGGAAGTCATTCCCCATTTTTTTTTAACACACACTTTTTTCCCATCCACACTCACACTCACACACACATGCACACAGTCTTTTCGGCAACTTAGGCCATATAAGACTTTGACTTTTAAATTTGGTATCCAAATGGCTTAAATAAAATCATCAGACTGCATGGGATCCGAACCCCCGATTAGAGCCCTGCACGAGTACGGGTTGGCCCGTAGGCCCGTTACCTACCCGGCCCGCGGACCGGGCCGGGCGGGCTTTGGAGGCCATGAAAAAATTCCGGGCGGGCTCGGGCGGGCCTGAAGAATGGTAAAAGCCCTTTCATTTTGAGAAGATCGAAAAAAATGAAAAACTACATCAGTAAAGTACTAGTACTTTTTGGCCGATTTTGATTAAAAGCTTATTTTCACGGTCCCGGGGGGTGTTTAACTTAAATATAACATTTCTCATAGCTCAATTCCTTCATGCCTAAAAAAATTTTGAATTTCAAAAAATTAAATATTAAGGTTTATACGAATCCTGAGTAAATCTTCACAGCCATTAAACATCAAATTAAGGCTTATATATTGCAAAATAAAAAAAAATTTTAATTATAAAGCCTCTATATGCGTTATTTATTATTTTTGGAATTAAATTCATTTAAAATAGTAGAATTCAAGTTGTAATATAATTTTAAAAGAAAACAATCAATTTTTTAAGACAATCGATGAAAAGAATATGATAAAATCTCATTCGCTGGGCTATATCTTAGAGGCCGTAGGGCGCCTATGCCGGTTTCGGGGGGCGCCAAGGGCTCGATGCGCCTGGGGCGGGGGGGGGCTCGAGCCCCCCTCGCCCCCCCCCCTGGTTACGCCACTGTTCATAAACAGTTTATGAAACAGAGTTCCTATATTGTATAGGAAGTTTTCTTGAAAATTTTTAACAGTGTAAGTATCTGATTTTACTATTGGAAAATATAAAAATACATATGTCGACACAAAATATCTGGTGGGACTGTCCAGCATACAACTTTTGATAACTTTAGGGCAAGAGAATGTTATGTGATGTTTTAAACCGGATTTTTTTTTTTATTTAACGAATACATTAGATTCATACAAGTACAATTTCTTAAATATTAATATTAATAATGATTTAACTATATTGTTCTTAATTCTTTGTTATTAGTGGGCGGCCTTAGTGAAGGTTGAAAGGAAGGCCCTTTGTAGTTGATTAACGTCATATCAATATAATCGAAACAAAAGAAAATAGGACACAGGGAATCCTCACTTGAGTGACGTCGTGACCTTAGGCACAATCCGAGCAAAGGCTTGGAAGGCCCTTTTGTTTACGTCCTTAAAGAGGACTAGAAGTTGTTATTTAAGCCTCATTAAACCTTGAAATTTTACTTAGAGAAAAGATTCTCAATTCTACTTGTAGGCTTAAACTTAATGATTGGATTTTTTTTCTTTTTTTTTTCTTAATTATTTAGGGTATTTAGTAAATATATATTCTTATTTTTTTTATAAAAAATAAATACGGTATATAACGTCAAATTTAAATTTAAAATAAAATTTTTCATGCAAACAAATATTAATTTACTTTATAAATTTTAAATCTGTTTTTAAATTTTATAATAGCTATATATCAAAGATTTTATTATTATTTAAATTTAATTTGAACTAATTCAATGGATTTTAAGTAAATCCTTGATGAGATCCCGATGCGCAATAAATCCGCGAATCAGTTACTATCGCATGCGTGAAATCGTCTATTTTGTCATGCTGGCTAGACGCAATTAGGACTCACTATACGATTTTCTGCGTCGTCGTTTGCTATTGACACCATGAGAAATATAAGATCATTCCGATAGTATCCGATTCGGAGGTTTTTTGCGCATCATGAATTTACTTAAAATTCATTGGATTAGTTCAAATTAAATTTAAATAATAATAAAATCTTTTATATATTATAAAAACAAAGTATATACTCTATAATACAAATAGATCTCAAATTCACAGATCGATGTTTTAAAATTAATTTTTGTTTGCATGAAAAATTTTATTTTAAATTTAAATTCAACGTTATATCTCGTAAACATGTGATTTAATCTACAAAATTTTTTTAAACTTAGTTTTTTTTTTTATTTTTATAAAAAAATTAATAATTAAGAAAATATATTTACTAAGAACCGACCGAATATTCGGTTTCGGTTACGGTTTCGGCCAGTTTCGGCCAAAAATCATGGTTTAGGCCGTAGTTTCGGTTTCGGCCAAAAAGTGGCCGAACCTTTCGGCCGGCCGAAACCAGAGTCTGAAAAAATGGGATGAGACTCGCATGCAAAAAAAAAAAAAAAAGGTCAAATGATTTGCACTTGAGGGAGAAAAAATTTTAGTCTCCCTAAAAAAAAGGTAAAATGATTTTCACGGGAGGGGAAAAAAAATTCAAAAAAAAAAAAAAGTAAAATGAAAAAAATTTTTTATAGGAAATACAAGTTTCGGTTTCGGTTACGGTTTCGGCCGAAACTAAGGTTGAGGCCGAATATTCGGTTTCGGCTGAAAATCTTGTTTCGGTCGGACCCTAATATTTACTAAATAGCCTAAATAATTAAGAAAAAAAAAAGAAGTTTAGACTTCGGGCATGTTATTAGTTAGCGTTCTTATTTCTATTATCTTTACTTTTTATCCAGGATGTATTAACCAGAGATTTAATTAAAAAAATTGAACCGGGAAGTGTGTTCAGTCTTCACCACAAGTGCCTGATGTCAGGGGCGCCGGAACGAATTTGAATCAGGGGGGGGGGGCAAAAAATTTTTTTATAAAATTAAAATAATTTAATATGTTCAAATAGTATAAAACAAAAACAAATCTACTATAAAACTTTAAAAATTTTAAATAAAATCACAATTTTAATAAAATTAAAATTTCAAAAAATTTGCTAGTGATTTTTTTGGAAAAAATTTGGAAAAAATGAATTTCTTGCTCTTTTAATTTTTTTTTAATTTAGAAGATTTTTATTTTTCAAAAGTAAAAATAAATCATTTTTAAAAATAAATGAAATAAAAGAAGACATATTGCACCCCTCTGCCCCCCCCCCCCTATAGGATGCCAGGGGGGCAATGTACCCTTGTCCCCCCCCCCAGTTCCGGCGCCTATGCCTGATGTGCACGAGAGTGGAGTCTTGAGCTTAGTCAACCTAAATGCTTAATCGTCGGAAGTGGTGTGTTAAAAGCAGTGGCGTCATTTCAACTTTTTCTTGGGGGGCGGGGGCAAATTTTTTCTTGGGGGGCAAACATTTTTTTTTTTTATAATTTACTTACAAATGGGTACTCAAATTTGGCCAAAACATATTTAATTTAATTAATTGTTTAATTTTGTACAGTTTGTATACTCGTAGATGTATTTTGGAGTATTTTATTTAGAATAATATAAAATTTTTTAAAAATCAGAGCCCTTGGGGAGGGGGCGAATCTCCCCCTGCCCCCCCCCCCCAAATGACGCCACTGATTAAAAGTAGCTTTTCCCTTCAGTTGCATAAAAAAGTAAATTTATTTATTTTAAAAATATTGAGTAAACTCAAAGTTCTACTCTCGTGCAGATCAGGCACTTGTGGCGCCAACTGTACCATATAAAATCCTTTGAGAATTAATTTGTGATGTTATATATATGTTGTATTAATACAAAATTGGTCCACACACACACACACACAGACTAATTTGCGAGACCCACTTTTTCGGACTCAAGGGACCTCAAAACGTATATACCCATCAAAATCTCGACATCGAATTTTTAACATGAACGCAATACTTTCTCTCTATATATTTGATTTCAGAGATAAGTGAAAGTAAAAATAGATATACCGGTATTAAAACAATAACGATAATTAATAAAATTAATGAAATGGGTAGAAAATTTTCAATGAAATAAAAAAATTTTGTTTCTTTAGCTTGGATATTGCACAAGAGTAGCTTGCTAATCTCGGAAGCCAATAATAAGTTTTTAGCATGCAAATTAATACATATCGCATATGTAGGTTACATGTGCGACTTGTTACGATTTCCATACTACACAGTGTAGCATGGAAATGGTAGCTTAATAGTACAAAAATGTTCACCGGGATATCGGATCCTTTTCATTTGAGATAGTTAATAGCTTTGCTCCTTCCCCTGTACATTCCCTTTCCCCTTTTTTCGACCCCCCAATTGCTTGAGAAATGATATTTTATATCTTCTAAATTGAGAAGAGAGTAGTAGCATCACAGCTGGGTAAAACTGTATTTTTTATTTTCAACTTTTAAGTCAGAAACAAACTTAGTCTCACCATTTGGTGCAAATATTTAAATTTTCTTTTGTTAAACTTTAAAGATTTATATTAAAGTAAATTTTTTTTTTTTTTTTGTAACCACGTTTTACCATATATATAATAATATTTAATGAAGTCAAAATTTTATTCATTGCACCGTTTGGATATTTCGTTTATTAGTTTTTTTTTTTTTTTTTTTTATAAAATTCAAAGGGAATGTTGTAAATTTATTCGCTTCCAGTAAATAAGTTGAATTTAAAAAAAAAGTCTAACCTCCAGGATAGGATATTTAACTTTTTATTATATAAACCATTATTTCTCAAAAATATTCAACAATAAAAAGAATATAAACTTATTTTTTGTTATTATATTAGCTCTAGGTAACGAGCTAATATACTTGTTTCGGAACAATTGTTTTTGTAAATTAATAATAAGATAAAAAAAAAACTTGAAAAGCTTTAAAATTAGGTGGTAACAACTTTCATTTGAAATAAACAGGGATGGGGTCTAAATGGCCTTAGATGCCGAAAAAGACCATAATAAAAAAAAAAAAACATTTAAAATGCTTCTTCTTATAGTTTATTCTTCTTTTTAACAATTTTATATTATAGAAACCAAATTTTTTTTTAATTTTGAGGATTCATATAGTAATGGATTTTGCAACCACTGTCAGATTCCACTTTTCGGGCCATATATATTCTAAAATTAATTTTAAATATGTTTAGTTCCTTATCTGAAACCTAAAGAAATAAAAGCAAACTGAATTTAATTATCTGATTAAAGAAAATAATATTACTATAATAATATACTATATATATATTAAACTAATATAATAAACTAATATATTATACTAATATATATTAAATTTATTTTACTTTATAATAATATACTTACAAGTAAAATGACATTGTAGGTTAAGTTAAGTTACCATATTTAATTTTTCAATTTAATTTCTCAATTATTATTTTAACATTTTGATTATATTTTTCACTAAATATAAAGAAAAAAACTTCGACAACAACCAAAACATTGAAAAAATCTCTATATACTAAAATATTATTAAATATAAGTTTTTAACCTTATTTTCAGGGAGTTGGTTATTTACAGTTATTTACAACGACCTAGTTATTTGCTAAGTAGTTTTTTAAGCGTAAATAACCGTGTAATTTACTCAGTTGTAAATAACTTGACAATTCTGGTTGGCAACCATTGTCAAATTAAAATGCAAATCCTTTATTGTTTTTGGAAATTTTTAAATCTTTATAAAAAAAATTAATTATTTTAATTTTTCATATTTATTTAAATTAATTTCAATTTTTTTTTTTTATAAGTTATGTCTTTATTAAGTTGCTAACTTCACAAAACTACTTATATCTTAGATAGATAATTATATGTGAAAAAACTCATTTTGTTTTAACTCGGTTAAGCGTGTTTTTGTTTATTATATTTATTATTTACTAATCATCGGATAAATGACTATAAATGAAGCAACCGGCCCTAAGTCTTCAATTTAATCGCTTAAATAACTGTTACAAATTTTGGTTAAAGCGATTAATTATTTTTATAAAAGAAAGTTGTTATTGTTGATCATGCAAGTATTTATGAATATAGAATTGATTGTATCAGGAGGCCAGATGGTGAGAGGCGAGCAAAGTAGGCGGCTAAACAAATGGCAACTATGTACAAAAGGGCGCAGGTGGGAAGGGCTCTCTATCTTATATTTATAGATGTTTCATTATTATGGTAATTTCGCTTAAAAGCTTACCTGTGACCGCGTGAAATTTCAATCTTTGTTTACAATAACCTCAAAATTAATTTTCTTTGAAATTTTTTTTTCTTTAAGGATGTTAGAAAAAAATATTCACTGTCAAGTGAAATTCTGATAAAAAATAAATATAATAAACAAACTTCTATATTGTCATTCATGTATGAGAGGTGTTTTTTTTTTCTACGGTGGTATACCATTTTTCATGGTGGATGTTTTTGACAAGTGCGTCCCTGAAAAACATCAAGGCTCAAATAATACCTCATTATTTATAAAATATTAAAAATATATATTGATTGAAATTTTTTTTATTTACAAAGAGAGTAATATAATTTTGCATTGATCTTTAAGGTGGGAGAGGGAGAAAAAAAAAAGATTGAAAAGTCAGCGGAAATAAATTTTTTTTTTCTTTCTTATGTTACTAAGCAGGAATTTTTTTGCTTTTTATCGATAGTCCTTAATGGGTTCTTTATTTTGTTTTCCCATCAAGCCTTCTGAAACATGAATAAAGAAATATTCAAATAATAATAAAGTACCTTGGAGAGTCTTGGGAGAAAATAATAAAAGTAAATAAATAATATTGATTGGCAAAAGCTCCAAGCTGAAGCATCATCATCCTACATAACCAATTTCAACTTTTTATCACAAAAATACATCAAAAAGTCTACTGATGATGCTATCAGTTTGTTAAACGTTTGTGTTAAAATATAAATTTTATTTATTTATTTTTCAATATGTACTTTGAGTTATTTAATTATAATATTTGACAAAAAAAAAAAAAAAGAATCAACAATGATTAATTTATTTGCTCTGATATTTATTTGGTTTTTACTTTACAAATTTATTGATTGCATGCGAAAGAGCAAAATTATAAGAGCTTCTTTTTTTTATTTTTTAGAACAATTTTCAAAGGGGTGAATATAATTTCGTTCCGTAAATCGTAGCGGTGCCCAAATTATCTCAGAAACT
Source organism: Euborellia annulipes (assembly GCA_023213315.1). Lineage (NCBI taxonomy): Eukaryota > Metazoa > Arthropoda > Insecta > Dermaptera > Anisolabididae > Euborellia > Euborellia annulipes. Next base: position 36,207 of record JAKCPI010022035.1, on the reverse strand, counting down.
ATAAGAGCAATTAAAAAGTTTTTTTTTTAAATATATATTTGGCTAGGGAAATGCTTGGGATCTTGAAACAAGTCATTTAGCGATTAAGGGTGCCATAGGGGGCGAAGTCGACTCTTTGGTAGGGTAGTGAAAAAATGAAGTTTGTGGAGAACATGGTAAAGTATTATTTTGAGAATTAGTTGAAATAAATACTTACATTAACTAATTAAATAATAATTTATTTTATTTTTATTAATAAGGGCAGGTTTCTTCACTTCTAGTTAACTAATAAACTTATCCGACAGATAGAAAATCATCAATATAGTAAAAAAAAATTCGTTTAATCTTTTAGTTAAAAAAAATGAATTTTTTCACATACTTTAGCTATCTGAGATATAAGAAACGTTTTGTGACTTAACAACTTAATATTTATAAAAAATATTAAAAATTAAAATTAAAATTAATTATAATAAAAATTAAAATAATTAATTAAAGCTAATTAATTTTTACTTTCTTTTACCTATATACTGGTATGTTAATATATTAACATACCATATATATATTGGTTTCATGTCAAAAATTCGATGTTGAGATTTTGATGTATATACACTTTTATAGGTCCCATGAGTCCAAACGTGGTCTGTCTGTGTGTCTTCAATTTAAAGCATGAAGGAATTGAGCTAAGAGGTTGAAATTTTATATTTAAGTTAGGCAGCCCCCGAACTCGTGGAAATAAGATTTTAACCAAAATCGACCAAAGAGTACTAGTACTTTACTGATGTAATTTTTGTTTTTTTCGATTTTCTCAAAATTTGCTTCAACGATTTTGATTAAAATTCATAAATCAATTATTTTGTAGATGCTCTTTAAAATGTATATTCTCATTTTAGCATTGAAATCTTTTGAAGCACACTTTCTTGAAATTCATAGAAAGATAGGAGAAATGGTTACCATGGTAACAAAATATAAATATTTTCCTCCGTTTATAAATCTTTAATTCAAATGTACCGTATACTGTCGGAAACTAAATACATCGTGACAAGCACAGAACACAACTTTTGATTACCGAAGTTAAGAGAAAGTTGTGTGCTGTGCGACCAGTCACATCAGATTTTTTAACAAAAATTTAAAAACAATTTCCAAAAAAATAAATAAACAACAGGGTTGTGTTTTCAATTCCAGCTTTATACAGAACGCAAAGTATTACGATCTAGGCTCTCATTTAATCATATAATTAGCCTAACTAGATGTGAAAAGACTCAAAAGCCATACTGAACTAGACTATCCGAGGGATAGTTAGTTAATTATAAGTGAAGTAGCCGGCCCTAAATGAAACAACAATAAAATAGAAGGAAAAAGGTTGAAGGCATTAAATTTCTTATCCAGCATCAGATTCCCCTTTTTTTTTCTTTATTCAAAAATGTCTAATTTCTTTTGATGAATGGAAGATGAGGATTAAAGGGTACAATAATTGTCATTATTTTAAAACATACTTAGACCGAAATTAACACAACTGTTATTAAATATGCAATGTTTAATTTTCATCAATGGTAATATGATGCAAAGTGTATTTTACATGGCTTTTGTCATCATACATTACAGATTCCGAGTTGAGCTCTCCTCTCTCTCTCTCTCTCTCTCTCCTCGTCGTCTTTTTGTTCCTTCGCTCTCATCTGTTTAATTATACGAATCCAACCTTCGCTTGTTGATTTTCTCAAAGCGTGTGCCTTGATCATATAAAAATCATTCGCTGCCACTTTTCTATTGAAAGAAGAAATCCGAGTAGCACGTAGCACTTAAAATTCTTCTCTAATTGATCGTTTGCTATTCATTTATTCATTATTTTTTGTTGAATAAACAAAATATAACGATGATTGTTGTAACGACACTTCATCAAACCATTTAAAAGATCTATCTTTTTGGAATATGAATTACAATACTTTTAAGGAGAAACGTGAGAATTAATAAAGAGTTGGTTTAAAAACCCAATCAGGTCTATTCACTAAAAACAGGCGTTAAAATTTAAAATATACAAATAGGTGTTAAAAAGTAATGTAAAAACAATGAGCTTTAAAAAATGCTATTCAAAATCACTTCCTTGCCTCAAATAGCTATTCTGTAAACAAAAATATAAAGTCAAAGCGTTAACATTTAGTAAATAGTGTTAAAAATTAATAGGAGAATTAAATTCACAAGGTTTTCTGTTTCAATAATATATTAATTGGATATTAACACTTTATACGTATTTCGACACCATGTGTGTCATCTTCAGAAGCGAATTACATACGTAATATACATATATACATAAGTATGTAATTCGCTTCTGAAGATGTCACATATGGTGTCGAAATACGTATAAAGTGTTAATATCCAATTAATATATTATTGAAACAGAAAACCTTGTGAATTTAATTCTCCTATTAAAGCATAATGTTTCAACTAGAGCCAACGGTTACCAGTTTAAAATTAGTTAAAAATTAATGTCATATCTAGGGGGTGCCTTTAATATTTTAAAGTCATTTTTAAAATAAAAATGACGTCCTTAACTTCAAAAGTAAGATCTTGATAGCTTTGAAATAAATGCAACATGTTAACGTCGCTGTTAAAACTTTGTTTAGAGAATAACAATTTTTTAACGCTGATTGTTTTTACATTACTTTTTAACACCCATTTGTTTATTTTAAATTTTAAAGTCTGTTTTTAGAGAATAGACCTGAATAAGTGCAAAATTATCGAAATCAGAAATTTTATTTTAGCCCCACTAAGCTAAATTAAATAAAATTAAACCTTTGCAAAACGTATCTTACCTATTTAAGGAGGTACCTAATTTCTGGAGAATTTACTCAACTTCATGTATTTTTCTTTTGTATGCAGTAATAAATTTCATTTTATTATTTATTTTATTTATTTTCCCTAATAAAACTTGTACACTATGAGGAGCCATCAGGCTCTATGTACATTTTAATTTGAATAAATAAATAAATAAATAAAAAAGAATTCCTCGTCGCTCAGCGTCACACGTCTAAACGGGCGCCATCTTACCGGAGTTATCTTCAAAAAATAAAAAAAAACTTATTTTTGTATATGTTAATATATAATAACTCTATCTGCATCTTGAGGGTGAATACTTTGAGATTGCCAATATTCTCATAAGAACTGAAGATGGCATTATCTAATTAAAGCCGAAACGTTTTCTTGTATTGGAATTTTCATTTGATAGAGGCTATCCTGTTTAGCTGACTTCCTTTTTTCCTATCAATCTAATCATTGGACAGCCACTTCTCTCATCGACATTGAAAGTAATTAAGTACACGAATAAAACACTAATACCAGTTGGCTCATTTAATGTAAAATTTTATATATATATACTCTTGCTGGAATGAAATATAATTTTATTATACGATGGTATCTTTGAGGATAATAATTTTATTTGAATATTTCTGGATGTTTTCTCTTTGATGAGTTTTATTTCTTAAGCCGACCCCGAAACATAAAAACAGAAAAAAGTAAAACAAAAATAAATTAAATGTTCTGGTAATTTATTTTAAAATGAGAGCGTTTTATAATTAAATTAAAATAGATTTGTTGTATTAATTTTGTTATTTAAAATAAATAAATAATTTAACGTGTAACTTTTTTGTAGTTTTTTTTTATATATATATATATATATATTTTAATTAATGTATTTATTTTGTTCCTCTGGAAACTCTAAATGGATCAATACTGTAAATATATATCAAAAATTTTAAAAACATTCCAGTTAATTATAAAAATTTTAATTTTAATTTTAATTAACATCTAAATGGCCTCAGATGCCAAAAAAATTAAATTTTAATATAAATTGAATATATTAATATATTTTTTTTTAACACAAACGCCAATAACAAAATTATTAATTAAAAAGATTGTTCCAACTTTTTTTTTTGAAATTTTTGACATAAATTTATTATTCTTTTAGCTTCTTGTAATCCTCAAATGTGATGATTAAATTCTAAACAAAAGCCAACGCTTTTAAAGTAATAGTATTTTATTATTCAGATAATATAATTTGGAAAAGACTTTTTGACGCGCCTTTGCTTCCATTTGTCTCTCTAATCTAAACCTTTTATCCTTCTACATATTTTCAAAGTTGCTTTTAGCTATATAACTACACTGTCTGTGGTAACAAACCCATAGGTCATTGCGAAGAATCGTCGCAATATGGCTACTGCACGACATACATCAAATATAATTATATTGAAATAGGAAAGAAAAAACGTTTCTTTTTCTTTATTGGGTTAATAATTTTTTTCCTTAAAATGTCACTTGTTTTATTGAAGAATGAAAATGAAATTATTCCTTCGTCAATATCCGATGGAGGAAGTGACAAAGCTTTTCTCCACCCTAACGCCTTGAATTTAGTTAAAGGCTCGCCACCTAGCAATTATCTGACCTTGAGTGATCGAATATTTTGTTAAATTCTCTCTTTTCGGAAGTCATGTGACTTGTATAAAAAAATTTATTCATAAAGTGTTGATGATTGTAGTGATTTTTATAATAAAACAAATTTTATTCTATATATAATATTATTAAATTAAAGGAAAAAAAAACTTTTTAAGAAAAATTATTTAACTAATCGGCTTAAATAATTTGTTTTTATCAAATATGGAAGAGAAAAATAAATCTATATAACTCATTAATTAAATTTTTTATAAGTTGGAAAAGAGCAAGTACGGGAGCAGCAAAGAAAAGAAAGCTTTTTGATGTCAAAAGCTTCAAGGAGACTTTTCGGACAGCATTTATTCGTCCATCTTTCTTGTAAGCTTCATGCACAAATTATAAGCCTACTATAAGGGCTGAAGATTGACGAATAACGTTTGTCCGAAACGTCTCCTTCCGGTATTTGCTCCCGTAGCTGCTCTTTTCCAACTCGTAACATCAACAGCAACTTCTCTCTGGATTATAAATTTTTAATATAAAAAACATTATACAAAAAAAACTTGCTTTAAGCGCCAGTTTTAAAAATTATTTGTGTACAGTTTCATTTATATCTTCTTTATTATAATAAAGCTACAACCCGAATAAAAACTGTCTTAAATGTTTACTCACTTCTAGACCATCTAGATATATGGGGTTTATTTGCATTCTATTCAGAAACTAAAAATAGAAGTTCTAACACTTTTTTTTTGTTAAAGAAAATCTAAATTTTTTAAGGATTTTTTTTTTTTAATCTTTTGAAATTTTTTTGCACATTTTCGTTCATATCTTTTAAATGTTATAAGTAGAGACCGGATTTTAAGCAAAATGCTTATTGCTGAATTTTATAAGCAACCATTAGATATTTAATTTCTATACGAATTAGGAAAAACTAAGTGCATTGAGATTGCATTTTTTATGCTTTTTTTGCTTTTTTTGAGTTTTCATGCTTTTTTTCCCTTTCGTGCTTATTTGAACTTATTTTACGAATATTTATAATTTTTTTTTTTTTTTTTTTTTTTTATTAAAAAACTTTTTTCCCATTCACACACGCATACACCAGGGGGGGGGGCCCAAAAAAAAAATTCCAAAAACCCCGCCCCCGTGTGAAAAAATATAGCCCTGTAAAAAAAATTTTTTCCGCAGGGTGAAAAAATTTGGTTCCGCAAAAAAAAAAATTTTCGCAGGGCGGGGCGGAATAAATTTAGTTTCTTTAAAAAAAAATTTGTATACGCCATTGGTATGAGTAAAAATTGCTTATGAGATGCTTTTTTTCAACTTTTATGCTTATTTAACAACTTTTTATTCAAGTTTTTTATGCTTTTTTAAGCACTTTTTTTCCATTTTTTTATGCTTTTTTGTCCGGTCTCTAGTTATAAGATATGTTCAGTTTTTTCCATATATTCTGCATTAAATTTTGAAAATGTTTGAAAACCCCCTTAGAAATTTGTCAAAAATGAACGTAATTTTTTTGTTTTCTGAAATCTAATTTCATTATATTTTAATACTGTATTTTAAAGTCTGATTTCAATTATTTTTGTGAAATGATCCTATAATCCTATAATTTTAGCCAGGTCAATTTCATTTTTTTTCATCAACCAAATTTAATTTTCAAGAATGAAAAATAAATGGAATTTTTCAATTGATTGTTTCTTGATGACTTGATTATTTATATGAGGATGTGGGATGTGTTGGCAGCCAAAGGTGAAAAATCAAAGATTATATTTTTCGACGTTTCCGTCGCACTTATCATCAGTATATTATAATAGATAGTATTTTTTACACAAGAATTTCAAAATAAGTGTAGTAATATCTTTATCTTGCATGAAAGTTTATTTTGGAGGTCGAATTATTATATTAAAATCAAATAGGAAGAATAAAATGAGCAAGCAGCTAGTTATATTTCAATTTATTAATAAACCAGGGCCGACGTTTCGGTCACATATGAGACCATCTTCAGGGCCAGGTATTGAAATATAACTAGCTGCTTGCTCATTTATTTCTTCCTATTTGATTATCAACACTCAGCTATATACCTCCTTCAAAAATAATAAAATCGTTTGATTCATCGTGGGCCCTGATGATGTACTCACCAGGCCATCGAAACGTCAACAAAATATAATTTTTTATTTTTCACCTTTGGCTGCTAATACATCCCACATCCTCATTAAATTGATAATTTTTTATAGTTTTTTTTAAACAATCTAGATATTTCCGATTTTTTTGTTATTTGATTCAGTACAATCTACTGTATTCCAGAAAAATCGAAAATCATCAAAAGGTAATACCCCTTTTTTAAGAAACAAAAAACTAGATTGTTTTCATTTTTTTTGCTATAACTTTAAAATGCTAATATTGTAGATATCTTCAATATCCGCTTTTTTTCCATATTCTAGATTCACTTTGCTAAAAAATCAACCCCTTTCGAGTATATTCTATATCTACAAATAAAGGGATAATACATAAAAAATCTTTCCCAGGCCGAAAGTCCTATTGGAATTGAATCGATAAAATTTTTTTATTAAGATATAATATACCACTATAATGAAAAAAGCAGGTTGCAAAATTCCTATGTAATACTGATAAATGAATATAAAAAGTCTATTTTTTAGCATTTATTGTGTGTGGAATGATAGATTGTATTTCAATCCATCAAATATTGTATATATTGTATATATATATCCTGTGCCATAAATCTATCGATGTCCTTCTCCCTCCAATGTATTTGACATCTCGATTTCTATTTAAATATCATTATTTATTTAATAAAACAGGCTCAATTTTTTTTCCAGGGGGATATTTCTTGAAATCCATATCAGACGTTTTATTTATTCCTGGACTCAATGGACTTTTCCCTCCCCCTTCGTCTTCTGCTTCCCTCTCATCTGATGATGCTTAGAGCTCTGTCAAATTAGGATATAATGTCCCTGAGGGCAATTCCTGGTGCACCTGCGCTACTTCCAAGGACACTTGCCAAATCCCCATCCCCAAGGAGTTGGAGTACGCTTGCCAAAGCTGCTCCATTCATTTCCCTTTAAGTTTACTTATCTAAATTTCATCAAAAATTTTCTTGGAATTTTCTCAATTGGATGTTACTCTCAAGCCGCTTAGGGATCTGGGAATTTAGAGACACATAAATCATACTGCTTTATACTCTTTACACATCTGAATTTTACCAATCTCTAGAAACATGTGAGTATCATATTTATTCACATGATACATCACTATAATATTGGTTTAACTACCAAGAAGCCGAGACAGCTGGTAAATTGATTAAGAGAGATCTAAAAAATATATATTTCTTCCTTGGGTCTTCTTCAAATAAATAAAAAAAAAAAAAAAATGTTATGATTTGTGTCAGAATTGACACTTAGCGTTTATTCCAAAGAGAAACTTTAATGAAATTATAGTGAGATAGGTTCCTTCGCTCAGGGGCCCACATCTTGTGGGTACGTGGATGGCGACCACGAGCTGCCCGAGCTGGGACAGGCAGTTTTTCAGTTCTTTGTATGTCTGTCTCTTCCTTCCTCGTTTCAACAGGCGTCAGACCGTGCGACGGGCCGGTCTGTCCTGTTTCTTTCGGTCGCAAAAACGCATGATAGGGTTGGAGGGAAAAAGTGAGGTCCGCCGACCCCGCATCGCGGGAATAAGGCGAAAAAGAAGATACTGAGACAGGTTCCTAAGAGAAGATATCACTTATACTAGGGTCTAGTTGTTTTTTTATTAATTATATTGGTGAATGATAATGAGAATTGCTTTCGCCTAAGGCATAGGCAACCAAAACACCTACTCTGCGCATTTCAGTATTTATTATTTTTAAATTATGAAATTAAACAATTGAAATTAAAAGAGACGGGATCTAAATGGCCTTAGATGCCGAAAAAAATCTTAAATAAATGTAAAAAATATGAAATTCATCACATATTTGTTTTATAATTATTATTAATTATAAAAAATTTTGTCTCTTATTAATTTTTTTAATTGAATGATTTTTTTGAATTTTTTAAAAGACGTTCTATCAGAATTAAATTAAATAAGCAAAGACAGAGTTTTTCCATAGAAATATACTTAAAATTATTTAAGCTTCCAAGATTGTTTCTATTAGTAATAATAACATTAATCGTGGTTTAAAATAAACATAATAATAATAAATAAATAATAATAAAAATTACAATATTTCGGCTACTACAGTATTTATGCAGCTTTCGTACCAAAATGAATACAGAAGCTTCAGAAACAGTGAGTGAAATGTTGTAATTTTTGTATTTAACTTGTATTATTTATTGTTAACCAAAATAAAACAAAAAATGTCTTTTATTACTAGGCCTACATACCAGTACATGTTCTGAACCTAAATTATCAGCACATTATTTGATTCTTTATCTACCAAAATCAAAATTGTAAGTGACTTGTTTTGTAATTTTGATTTATCTAGCGGTAAATATATAAAATTATAAATATATAGTATCAAGAATTATCTGGCGATTGTTTGTCCCTAAAATGCATCAGACCTTTTTTTTTTCTCTCGGGTAAAACTGCAAATTTCTATTTATTTATTCTAATAATATTTTCATATTAAACCCATTTATAATTATAAATAATTTATTCCCTAAAAGGTTTTCTGTGTATTGTTCATGGGAAGGTTTCCTAAAATTAATTTCCAAACAAGCAGCTACAATATATTTTCAAGAGTTCTTTATTTGTGATTATAAAATTCGCAAAATAACAAATTTATGAAATAATAAAAATAACTATAAAAAAAAGTATGTTTATATTCTTTTTTCTTAAAAAGATTAGTTAATAACATAAATACATGAAATTATATTTATGTTTACAAGTCGCCGAGCAAGGAAAAACGATAAGAAAGCAAAAAACTCTTAATACTAGTACTTGTTTAATATTCCAATAAATTGCAATGGCCCATTTCATTTGCATTGACAAGACTAACGAGTGATTATCAGAAAACAGAAACTAGCCGCTCCGCTCGCCTTCGGCGGGCACTCGCCTTTTCTTAATCAAGTTTCGCAATTTTTCAGTCAACTCGTTTCAAGTAATTAATATAAAAACACATATCTGGCTCATTAAAAAATGCCATTGTCGAAGTGTCAGTCTGTTTGTCTGTCTTTATCCAATCCGAGCCCCATCCCCGATCTCTCTAAGAAAAATTTAACTATATAACATTTTTTATTTGAGAGATATAATTAATTGACTTTAATTTTTCTTAAGACAAAACAAAACTCAATGGGCAAATTTATTTTCTTGAATTTTTCGCGCTTCCCTTTTTGAGAATTTCGAGATCTGAGTATTTTTCTTGGACTATCCATAATATTCTCTATCAGACTGCAAAATTTCGTTTCAAAATTTCAACGATAAAATGGTCAAACAGACGGACAGACGGACACTCCGCTATTGTATATACAGTAAATAGATATTTTAAATCTTTAATAAAAGATAAGGTCGTGAAAAAATTTTTTCGAGAAACTTTTCTCCCCCCCCCCTCTCTCCCATTGCAACATAAGAATCCTTACTTCGCTACTAGACGCACATTGTTTTTTCATCTTTCAAGAAAAATAATTAAAGATGAAATCTTTCTTATTAAAAAGATCTCTCTTAAATGTGTAGAAATGAGAAAATGTTTTTTTTTTCTTTTTTTTTTTTTTTACAAAATATTCTAGTAACATCCGTTTAAATTTGATCCATCTATCATCCAAAACAGAGCCTTATTAAACAGAAGAAAAAGATAAACTGTCTCAAAAAAAAAAAATAATTAAAAAATTGTTTATTTATATATTATACGCAATTGAAATATTTGGCAAGTTTTTTTTTTTTTTTTAATGTTTAGTTATTATTATAATTAAACCTGATTATTTAGTGAATGTTATTTTTACTTTCTCTGACGCTATATATGAAATATATAGAAAATATTGAGATCATTTAAAAATTCGATGTCGAGATTTTGATGGATGAGGACCCCTGAGTTCAAAAAGTGGATCCCGCAAAATGGTCTATCTGTCTGTGAACAAAATATCTCAGGAATGAAAAGAACTAGGAGGTTGAAATTGTATATTTGAGTTAGGCACCCCCCCCCCTCCAAGGGATAAAAATGAAAATAAGCTTTTGAACAAAATCGGGTAAAAAATACTAGTACTTTACTGATGTACTTTTTCAGTTTTTTTTCGATTTTCTTAAAATTCTCTCCAACAATTTTGATTAAAATTCATAAAACAACTATGTTTTAAATGCTCTCTAAAAAGTATTTCAATGAAATTTTTCGTAAAATTGTTTGAAGTATACTTTACTGATGTGGAAGCATTCATAGCTCAGCGCCATCTATGAATTGCGTGGTCAATTTTGGAACTTAGGTGCTAAGGGCAACTAAATATATCTCGACACAAAAAATCTGGTATGACAAGCACAGTATACAACTTTCTCTTGCCGAAGTGTAAAAGAAAGTTGTGCCAGTCACACCAGATTTTTAAGCTATAAAGTGTATATTAAAATAACTCCAATTCCAATTTGAAAAGGACGTTTCAATCTCCCTCCTACATATTATGATAATCATCATAGATAGGCCTTTGGACCTTATGCATCCATTCATAAAAAATTGCATCTCTGACATTGTTATAAGGAATTTATAGAAGAGGTATTTCACAAATTTCCTTTGCACTGCCTCTATCATAGCCTCTCTTTCCCTTGATAATAGTGCAGTTCTTAAGGAGGGTTCTTACTAAAGATTTGTAGAGAAGTAAAAATATTTCTACGCTAGCCAAAAAAATCTGGCGTGTCAAACCAGATTTTTTTCTGTCGACATCAGATATATTAGAATTCAAGATCTAAAATTTATAAATAAAGGAAAATATATTGTTACCAAGGCAATTTTTTTTTCTATGAAGTACAAGAGTAAAGTGTGCTTCAAAAGAATGAAGTGTAAAATGAGAATATACATTTTAAAAAGCATCTAAAAAATTATTTATTTTTGAATTTTAATCAAAATCCTTGGAAAGAATTTTGAACAAATTGAAAAACGTACATCAGTAAAGTACTAGTACTTTTTGGTGGATTTTGTTCAAAAGCTTATTTTTCATGCCTCAGGGGAGTGACTAACTTAAACATAAAATCTCAGCCCCAATACTTCAAATGCTTTAAATTGAACACACTTAGACAGACTATGTTGCGGAAAACACTTTTTTGGACTCAAAACCAAAATTTTGACATGAAACCAATACTTTCTATATATATATATATATCACATATATAGATAAGAGAAAGTAAAATTGATAAATATAAAAAATAAAATTTTTTTTTTTTTGTGCATAATTATTTTAATAATGTATAAATGGGATGTTCGATGAATCAAATATTGGATAAAATATTCGTCGATCAAATATTCGCCCTGATTTGCAGGGGACCTCCAAAAACCTAAATCCGCCACTGACAATATTATTAATCTTAATAATAAAAATACTACTACAAAATATTTAAAAAAAAATTCTCTTGGAATTTATGTGCCTAATAATTTATAGCTTTTTATTTGTTTCTTTTCGTCATTAGATTGCAAGGATGTTGCGATTTACCCATGGCCAGGTGGTCTGCTCAAGCATATAAAAAAAATATCCCTGAAAAATGTGCCTATATTTAACGGTTTGTAGACGAGACGGGGCTTTGCTCTTGTGTATGCTATGGCCCCTTTGCTCGACTGATTCCGGCACTGGAGAAAATCCATTTCAAGCTCAGCTCCAGACTAATTTGTCGTCTGAAAATATGGATTCGTGAGAGAACGGAGACGATATTTCTCTCGAATCTTCTATTTTTTTTTTAACACAAAGCAATAGAGAAGAGATAAAAGAATGTTGCCTCTGGGTACTTGAGTTTCATGGAAAAATGTTTATCAACTGGTTTTATTTTTAAAACTTTTCAATAGTCTCCCATTAAGTATAATTACTTTTAATGTTAAAGAAATAAATTATAAGGATTTTTCTGCGTTTTGCAAAAAAGTATTTATTTGTCTCAAAATTTTAATTGATCTTTTTTTACGAGTGTTCCATTTTCTGGCAAATTGATATTCTTTGATTATTCTAGTAGAAATGTCCCTGGGAGGAGAGAAATCTACTTGAGTCAAACATTTATATTACAATCATCTGTTTTATCTATTAATAAAATATACAATAAATGATTTTTGATGTAGACTTTGACGATGTAATTAGAAATAAAAGACATTTGTTTACCATAAATCGTGGTTTATTTTTGCAAAAAATAATACAAAAAGTTTTTATTAATTACAATAAAATACAAAGTTTCAGTTGCAGAATTAGCAGCCGTCATCAGGTAGATGCATTCACTGATGTTCATTGTTGCTGATGACGGCTGCTGCTAATCGTTGTATTTTATTGTAATTAATAAACACTGTTTGTATTATTATTTGCTGAAATAAACCAGGATTTTTGTAAAAAAAAAAAAAAATGTCCTATTTCTAAGAAAAGATTTTATATAGGGTACTATTATTAAATGAGTAATAAATCATACTAGACATGTAATAAATTTAAGAATTATGAAATGATGAAAATACAAATTTTGAGGACCTCTGAATCCAAAAAAGTGAGTCCCGCAAAAGCATTACCGTCTGTCTACTTGTCTCTCTTTCTCTTTAAATAAAGATTTCGATGTAATATGTAGGAGAGAAATAAGCTGAAAATTAACGAACGAAAAACTAAAGCTATAATTTTTGTAAGCGCGAAATTTATAAATAATTTAACGGGCATTAGTCTCAGTAGAAGGGCAAATTGTTGAATATAGCGAGAGCGTGAAAAGTCTTGGAGTATTTCTTGATGGTAGACTCAACTGGGGTTGTCATCTTATGTTTGTCACAAAAAGTATATAAAAGTTTATACCAATTTAAAAGAATAGGATACGACCTCCCATTACCTATAAAAAAAAAAAACTTCTTGTTAATTCCCTCATAATGTGTTCATTCGACTTGTTTACAATAACCACAAAGAACAGGACAGGCCATTCAATGCGTGTGTGAGGATTATTTTATGAACATATCACACCATACTATGAAAATATAAGCTGTTTAAAGTTGAAATGGAGAAGAGAATAATTTCAGGGGTTGTTTGTGAACAATTTCCTTCGGAATAAATAACCAAGTGACCTATGTGATGGGTTTCGCTACTGAACTCGAACTCTCAGAACAAAAGTATTTGATCTGAACGTGCCTAAATTACCTATTACCTATTCTCATATTCTTTCGAAAATTGTTTAAAGCACGCTTTGTTCTTGTACTGTACTTCCTAGGATAGATAGGAGAAATGGTTGCCATTGTAAGAAAATAAAATTTATATAGTCTATATTTTCCTCAGCGAGAATACGAATTTGAGATCTAAGGTTCTGATGTAATTACTACTTCGAAAACTAAATATATTTCTTCAAAAAATCTGTGATACGAACCAATATGAAATTCAAGATAGTAAATGATCGAGGTACCAGTAGATGGCTACGGCAAGGATTTGAGGTGTAGATCTCCGTGCGCGGAACCTGGGTAAACAGTAGAAAATTCAAATAATAATAATAATAAAATTTAATATCATTTCCTGGCAAAAACATTCTCTTGTGATGAACAGATTTTAATAATATACTAATAATACCACCTAAAATATGTTTGATTTTTTTAATTTCAAATAATAAAAAAATATTTTCTCGGTGTTTATCAAGTTGAGTGAAATAAATTTCTTTTCAACTTTTATTAACTGTAGAGAAAAAGATTACTTTTTCAATATATGTACATATTTCGATAGAAATATCGCGGAATAAAAAAGTGAAAAAACTTTATATAAAAAAAAAAAACTTTCGAAAAAGATTGTTTTGAGAAAATTTTAAATTTTTAATTTATATTTAAAACTAATCTTCTATACTTATATTGGCATTATTATATTTCTTCTACCAATAAACTTTTAATTCTATCAGTATCAGCAGGCTCTGAGCTAGCATAAAAATTAGAATAAAGTAAATCTCGTATTTAATGCATTCTATAATAAAAGGTTGGCTTACTCCTGTCATTTTACGATGAAAAATGAGAGTGAACACAAACTTAAGCTAAGCCTTTTCTTACTCTGTGAGAGTGAATTTTTAAAGACTTTCTTTCTCACAAGATATATTAGATGATTTTATAATTAGTTAAGATTGGGATAGCCTGGTCTAGATAGATTTATTAAAATTTATTACCACTAATAGACATTTCGAAAGTCTGAACTCACCCAATCTTCAGGATGATTTCATAAGTTTATGGTTGATTTTGATTGGTATTAGGAGATTAGAAATTAATATACAGAGTAGGAAACCTGACAAAACAGCAAAGGTACAGAATATGTTGCATAATTACATCCATTGGTGTTATTGGTGGGATGGGCGAATCAATCACGATGGACAAGTACTGTGAGCAACTAATTGCACTCGATGCAGCTATTCCGGATTTGGCTATTTGGAAAGTTATAATCTTCCACCAGCACAACACCAGACCACACGTCATCCAACAGACTAAATTATCCTGAACTGCAGATTTTCTTCGGTTCCGAACTTTTGAGAGTAGTTTGAGCATCAATAATCTGAAGTCCGAGGAAACTGTTCCTAAACCGCCTCACGAAACATATTTTAAAAAAAGTCAAGATCCTTCTTCAAAAATGGAATCGATAAGCTTTGGAATACCATTGTAGAAAAAAATGGAAACTATATCCTTGATTAATAAAACTATATTCTTCAAAATGTCATCTGTTTAATTTTATGTTTATATTAGACACGAACTTAAGCAATTGTCTAATATTAATAATGCCTATACCTAAGATATTTATTTTCTTCATAAAATTTACCATATTCTATTATATTTTATGAGAAAAAAATGAAAGTTTTCTCATAGAAAAATTAATTATATTTTATATGGATTTAGCTATACGAGATCAACTTTTCAAACTAATCTAATAACATGGTAATCCCGTATTTGAAACAGTTGACACTTGTTTAATCATAGCTTAAGCATCTAAATACATATTTAAATTTATTCCTAAAATAGTTACGAATTTTCATAACGGTTTTATTTTAATTAATAGCCCCTCTATGGATGATTTAATAAGCTTTAAATTAATAAACAAACTTTAGTTTTTGCTTTAACTGTGGTTTATTTGTAAAAAATGGCAACGTTTCGGTGATTCTTGTGAACTTATTCTTATCCACTCTATAAAAAATGAAATTTTTATGTAAGCAAGGGGATTGAAAGAGCCAAAAAATTGCTTGCATAATATTTAGATTGCCATAAGTGTGCTTCTGGGAGTATACCTTTACGAAAATCTTGCACAGTTCGCTACTGATAAAAAAAACTTTGAAAAATCGTTAGCCCAATGAAGAGAGAATTGCGTTTTTCTTTTTTTTTTTTTTTTTCATCAAACAAGGGAAATTTCCGTTGTTGAACAAATTTTGTTTTCTATATTTTTATATAATTTTATTTCATGCTTATCCAAATAAAATTAATGAAATTTCCAAGTTAGCGAATGTTTAAATTATATTAAATCTCAATCCTATTTTTTTTGTCTTTTTTTGTTTGAAAAAATTCAATATAATTTTAATTCCATTGCAAGTGTCTTGGAATGAATCGTCTCGGCCTGTTTATTTTCAAAATAGAAATCATCGATGCAAAAGGGAATATTATCGAAAATTCTCAACTGAGAGAGCCGAAATAGAGAGAGACGTTGGCAAGGTAGTTTTGCCTCGGATGAACTATTTCGTTCTAGGCTTGTTCAAGTTTCCTCAACCCAAAGATTTCAAGTCCGATTTTACAATTTTGAGTCAACATTCTGAATAATTTATGTATTCAAATAGGAGTTTAATTGTTTCGGTATTAACAGTTCATTTACCATCCAATCTCGTTTAATTTAATGTCTAATATCCTTTCGAATAGGTTGATAAGCTAATTTTGATTGTGGTAATTTTAATCAGTTTAGATTATTTGGCATTCTTTTTACGTTTTGTTTGTAAATAAATTACAATTTAAAAGGAAAAATCATATCCAATAAAAGTTAATTGTTTGTATTTTACTGTAAACAATTAAATGGTTAATGCAATCAAACAATTTTGATGGTTAAGATTACAGACTATCAAAGATTTAATTATAATAATTAGAACAAAAAAATTCAATTATTTGTTTTAAATTAATTTTCAAGAATAAAATAAATTTGCGCAGAATGGGATTTTTTTTTCTTTTATAATATTTCATTTAAATCTGATATCGAAGAATTAATTACTTTATTTATTCTAACACAATAAATATTTTTTGGCTCCATTGTTTTCCTAGAGCTCTTTTAATTCAAGTCCCTCCTTCTTTATCCCATTATTCTCCGCTGCCGAGGTTATTAACAATACAATATATTTGTGAACTTTGCTTCTTTGATAAAATTTTATTCATTCCGTTTGTATATTGTCAATTTATTTAAAAAAAATATATAATTCTCCTACAACCGGACAACATCATCTTTCATATTAGCAAATGAAAAATTATCTTTTTTTTTCTTATTCTTTTTTTTTTTGTTCATTTTATTTTTTAATCAAATACTGTAAGAGGTAATTGAGAGGAAGCAACTTGGTTTTTATGATGATGTATGAATTGATGCTGGTTGTAGAGGATGTGATTCCGGAAGAAATAAAACAGCAAAAAAAATTTCCAGGAACGCTTTATACTATATTTTTGCAAATATTTCGGCCGACCTAACTAGCCATCCTCAGTGAAGGATAGAAAGTTGGCGGTAATTAGTCTGGTTTTATAAACGTTTGCATGAAGAGAGGAGGGGGAGATAACCATTCAAGTATTCGTTCACGAGCCAAAAGAATAAATATAGTATAAGGAGTTCCTGAAAAAATATTTTGCTGTTTTATTTCTCCCGAAATCACTTTTCCTTTTATTTTCGGCCTTATCAGATCAATAAATTCAAAAGTTATATTATAATAAATTTCTATACAAATACACAATATTTTTTTTTTAATGTACAGTGTAGTTTATGAAAATATAATTATCAGCTTTTTGAATTCATTGCTCTCTTAGACAAGGATCGATTTGTTAGAAATTCCCCTTGGCTAAGGGATTAAATATAGTGATAATGTAGATATTGATAACCTTAAAATCAAAGCGTGTGGGTTCTTATCGCATGCATTCCGATGAATATTTATTTATTTTTACTTTCTCTTATTTAAAATTTGTTTAAGGTCTTTTTCGCCATCTGAGATCATTTATTGTTATTCAATTCAATTGAAATAAATTTTTTCGCCTGTGACGTGATGCGAACCCTCGGACTTTGGTACCAGAAGACTCTGAGCCATAGGTCAAGAGTATGAATATTTATTTAAAAATCTTTGGGAAGGTGGCAGTTTTGTGGTTTATTAATTTTAAACTGGCTATAGTTGAAACATTATGATTTAATAGGAGAATTAATTCCAAGTAAGATAACACAAGGTTTTTTGTTTAAATAATTTATTACTTTTTTATTTCGACACAAGATGCTGATGATGACACATCTTGTGTCGAAATACGAATAAAATATTAAATAAATTTTTGAAACAAAAAACCTTGTTATCTTATTTAGCTTTGTGGTTATTATAACAGTTTATTTTTATTGCTCGAAATTTGACGACCTTTCAATTGACATACGAATAAGACCATTTATATCCATTTAAACAACCACTTAAATAAAAATAATGGTTAAAGAAAAAAAATAAAATAAATCGCTTCTAACAAATAATTTCTCATTTTTAATTAAGAGGAATCTCTAATTTATTTTGATAAGGAAATTGAACGCCAGCAGCTTTTCTTTTTTTTTTTTTTTTTGTTTTTGGTTTTTAGCGCAATCGCCTTTTTTCTGAGTTATTTTGGAAAACTAATTATCTCTTTGTTGTTAGCCCTTAAAAAGATAGCTTTTATCTCATTTAAGTGACTTTGTATGTGAGCATTTCCGAGATCCCATCAGTGTACCTCGTAAAAAAGACAGCCTGTGCATAAAACGCTACAGCCTCTGCAGCTACAGATCTGCTGTTGCTCGTCCTCTATTCTTTTTTATTCAAAAAAAAAAAAAAAAAAAAAAAAACGAGCCAAATAATTTGAATATATTACACTTTTAAGAACTTATTTTGGTCTCGTTTAGCGATCTATAAGTTTCATTATTTTTTATTTTTATTTTTTTTTTTATTAAATTAAGTTGAATAATATTTTGACACTTTGGTAAAAACATTCTTAGATTAATTATTTTTGTTTGGTTTTGAATATAAAATCATTAGACCTAGATATTTAAATGAATTTTGTAATTAATAAATTTTTGGTTAGTAGAATTTTCACGCTAATTCCCCTGTTAAGTTCATATCTATTTTTTATATAATATATAATCATATATAAATAATTGCCAATCCTCTATCCTCCTTCCTTGCTGAAACATCTCAGAAATTATAAAAAAATAATTAAGACAATTTTGTTAAATTTCTTAAATAAATTGAATTCCATATTATTATAAGAGTTTTTAATTATATGTTAGCTAGGTGAATAGCTAAATCAATATGTAGTAGAAAAATAAAAGGTCAAGCAGCTATGTTTATTTCTTTATTAAAGAACCCACAGCGACGTTTCGGTTGACTATGCGACCATCTTCTTGGCTATATTGACTTTGGCGCTGAATGCATTATATCTGATAGATCGTAATGAATTTTATGAAATATCTGTCAAAGAACATAAGAGGTTTTTCTTTTGACTTAACTCTAGCCATGAAGATAGTCGCTTAGTCGACCGAAACTTCGCTGTGGGTTTTAATAAAGAAATAAACATAGCTGCTTGGTCTTTTATTTTTCTGCTTTTTAATTATAGACCACACTTGTTATTAATTATTTATTAAAAATATAAATACTGTACAAAGTTCCGACTGCTTATTCTGCAGTCATTTTCAAGTACTGTGCTCTTGTACCGACTCAGGTGAACTAAGCTTTAAGGGACCGTTACGTGCAATTTATATGCAATGACGTCAGCGTCATCTACTCTAGTCATTCCCATGAAGTTAAACATAATCACCAAAGCAAGTGTTTACATAAAAAGCATGATGTTACAATAAGTTTTTTAATTCGATTTTTTAACAGAGATAATATTAAATTATTCCAATAATATAATACAATAACCTTGTTTAATAATACCATCTCTGTTAAAAAATCAAATTCAAAAAACTTATTGTAACATCATGCTTAATGACTGTAAATGGCGCTGACGTCATTGCATTCGAAATGTTGTATAGTATTTATATTTTTAATAAATAGCTAATTAATAATAAATGCGGTCTATAATTAAAAACTTTCAAAATAATAATACAAAACACAAAAGCTTTAATCGTGAATTCCATTAACAGCAATATTGAGGGGAGAATCATAGAAGGAAGGTTTATTCGGAGAGTTGGGTACCTCCACACAAAATTCTGGACGATTTCCTCTTCTATCCATATATCATGTTTAAAAAAATTTATATGATTATTAATAAATTAGTTAAAATAATTGAATATATGGTGGGAATTTTGTATTTTATTTCAATAGGCTTTAAAGCAGACAATAGAAGAAATTTTATATATTTTTTTTATTTAATTCTACATATGTACATTTATTATATTTGAAATGGAAATTTATGAATAGACGTATAGAGAGAAAGTGAATTAATTTCACATTTATAATTTTTTTTTATATTAGTAGATCAACTACTGAATTATAAAAAGTAATAAATTAAAAGCTCAATAAAAAAAAATGTCGAGCAGGGGGCTTCGACCCTACGGCACCTCTAGTCGTTTTATGACATGTTTCAACATCATGGCAACTTCTCGGGCTTTGACATATAAATATTAAAAAAAAACAACTCCACGAATTAAACAATCACTTTGATAGTAATTATTTTTATAGGTGAGATTTGCATTTTTTATGGGGGTATGTCAAAAGTTTTGTCGAGTACTGCCTGATTCTTACCGGCTTAAACTCTCTTATGTGTTCTGATGTGTAATTTCGTCTTTAAAAATTGAATACAATTTATTATATTTAGAAAATTTAACAAACATCTTAATCTAGGTGTTTATACATAAAAATTTACAAAATGGCTTAAGTTCGATGAGAATTCATAAGAATTTTCCTCTAAAAAAAAAATAAAAAAAAATCTGGTGTGACTGGCGCACAGCACACAACTTTCTCTTACCTTCGGTAATCAAAAGTTGTGTTCTGTGCTTGACAAACCAGATTTTTCGTGTCGACATGTATTTAGTTTCCGCCAATATATTAGAATTCAAGATATAAAATTTATAAACAGACAAATATTTATATTTTGTTAACATGGCAACCATTTCTCCTATCTTTTCTATGAAGTACAAGAGTAAAGTGTGCTTCAAACAATTTTGAAGACAAAACGAGAATATACATTTTAAAGAGTATCTAACAAATAATTGATTTTTAAATTTTAATTAAAATCGTTAGAGCGAATTTTGAGAAAATCAAAAAAAAACCTAAAAAGTACATCAGTAAAGTACTAGTACTCTTTGACAGATTTTGATTAAAAGCTTATTTTCACGCCCTAGGCGGGTGACTAATTTAAATATAAAATTTCAACCTCATAGCTCAATTTATTCATGCTTAAAATTGAACACACACACACAGACAGACAGACCATGTCGCGAAAACCACTTTTTTGGATTCAGGGGACCTCAAAACGTGAAGATCCATCAAAATCTCGACATCGAATTTTTGACATGAATCCAATACTTTCTCTCTATATATATATATTACACATATACATAGGTAAGAGAAAGTAAAAACATACCTAATCTTACTTACAAAAATTATATTTCTATCAGATTTATGTTTTTTTGAGTATTTATATGGCTAGTCAAGCTTTTTTAAAATATGGTGGGGTTAATTTTCCTAAAGAAACTATTTTCGTGCACCCTTTTGAATCTTGCTCTACAACCTAAAAATGGCATGACTCTAAGTCAGATATTTTGATACAGTCGACGCCACAAGTGCCTGATATGCTCGAGAGTGGAGCCTTGAGCTTAGGCAACCGAGTGTTGTCTTAAAGTAGTTTTTCCCCTGGATGATTTATTTATTTTAAAAATATTGACTAAGCTCAAGGCCCCACTCTCAACCAACAAAAGCTACTTTTAAGACCACACATCGGATGGCTAAGTCTTTTGGTTGCCTAAGCTCAAGGCTCAACTCTCGAGCACATCAGACATTAATGATGCCGACTGTACGAAAAGAGAACAAATGTTTGACAATTATATATATTAGAGAGATAGATGTATTTCTTATGCAAATGAGAATGTTTTCAATCTTTGAAATATGTTTTGCGTTTAAAAAATTAATTTACCTAATAGAAATTGATTTTTTTTTAATTTTATTTTTCGTTATTAATAATCATCTAATATTGTATACAAAGCTTTATCAATGGTAAGATTGATGGCCTGTCTAATGAATAAAAAAAAAGAAAAGTTAAAAAATCAAGTACAATGTCTTTTTATATTTTTTCTTGGTATTTAGCATCACAAAAAAAAAAATAAATAAATAAATAAACTACATCTGGTATCTGTATATGATTCACTTTAATCTTTTAGGATTCGTCTTCGAGATCATCAACCGATTTGGAATTAATTGAAAAATATTTCAAAGGTATCGATCATTTTTATTATAGCTACTATTCTAACTGAAATAGCGTTGGGATGTTGTGAGTGAGATAATGTAAAATTTAACGCCCCTTATCTAAAATACGCTTTTACTTTAAAAACATAATATTTCACACTAATCAGTTGGGACATAAAATCCCGGGGTTTACTTCAAAACGGAAACAATTTTTATAGAAAAAAAAAAAACTTCGAGAAGTATTTAAAACACGTCAGTCAAGTGACGCGTTAAACGGAATATCTCTTCAAGTTCGTCATTTCTTTCTTTTTTTTTTTTTTAATTGAGATTGAGATATTTTTAACATTTGGCATTTTTATCCCATACCTCAGATTTAATTAATGCTTTAAATTAATACTATATGCAGATGGGATTTAATTTATAATTATTTGTAACTATACTTACTATATATGGACGACTCGCTAAGTCAGATTAATATCATTACTATATATAAAGCACTGCCACTGACTTCCATGTGTATGTGCCTGTTCTCTTGCTGATAGGCCAGAGTTACAGAAAGTGAAGGAAGTCAGAGAGGGAAATTTAAAACTTTAAAATTCCGCAATTGCTCGTTGAAGGGGTGTAATATACTGGTATATAGGAGAGATAAAATATTGGATTCATTTCAAAAATTTCATGTCAAAATTTTGATGGAAATACATGTTTTGAGGTCCCCTGAGTTCAAAAATGGAGGTCCTGCAAAATGTGCCTGTCTCTGTTCAATTTAAAGCATTAAGGAATTGAGCTGAAATTTTATATTTAA
The DNA here is from genome assembly GCA_023213315.1 of Euborellia annulipes. Classification (NCBI taxonomy): domain Eukaryota; kingdom Metazoa; phylum Arthropoda; class Insecta; order Dermaptera; family Anisolabididae; genus Euborellia; species Euborellia annulipes. The sequence continues at coordinate 13,298 of JAKCPI010022035.1, read as the reverse complement.
ATAAGGCACCCCCCTGTGACGGCAAAACAGACTTTTGAACAGAAATGAACAAAAATTACTAGTACTTTACTTTATCAGTTTCTTTTTGAATTTCCCAAAATTTCTCAAACGATTTTGTTTTAAGTTCATAAATCAACTATTTTTTAGATGCCCTTTAAAAAGTATATCAGTAAATTTTTTCCTGGAAGTTGTTTGAAATTCACTTTACTTTTTTAGGTTTTTTCAGATTTCTCAAAATTCACTGGAAAGATTTTGATTAAAATTCATAAATCTAACTATTTTCTAGATGCTCTTCTAATAGTATATTAAAAAACTTCTTCCCTAAAACGTGTTTGAAGTACACTTTACTGATGTAGTATTTCAGATAATTACTTGAACTTATTTCCATTGGAGCTATTCCTAGCTCAGTGCTTTCTATGAAACGCAAGTGGTCAAGTTTGGAACTAAGGTGCTATGGGAAACTGTCGCAAAGTACACAACTCTTTCGATTACCAAATGTAAGGGAAAGATGTGTGCTGTGTGACCAGTCACACCAGATTTTTACTTTCTCGTACCCTATATATGAAATATATAGGAGAGAAAGTATTGCGATCATGTCAAAAATTCGATGTCGAGATTTTGATGGATATACATGTTTTGAGGTCCCCTGAGTCCAAAAAGTGGGTCCCGCAAATTGGTCTGTGTGTGTGTGTGTATGTATGTGTGTCTGTGTGTCTGTATGTGTGGAACCATTTTTTTTTTAGCATGAAGGAGTTGAGCTACCAGGTTGAAATTTTATATTTAACTTAAGTACCTTTGAAGAATCTCAAAATAAGCTTTTTGAACAAAATCGGCCAAAAAGTACTAGTACTTTACTGATGTACTTTTTCAGTTTTTTTCGATTTTCTCAAAATTCCCTCCAAGGATTTTTTTAAAATTCAAAAATCAATTATTTTTTAGATGCTCTTTAAAATGTATATTCTCATTTTGCCGTTGAAATCTTCTGAAGACCACTTTACTCTTGTTCTTCATAGGAAAGATAGAAATGGTTGCCATGGTAACGGAATTTAAATCTTTTTCTTTTTATTAGATTAAAAATCAATTATTATTTAAATTCCCATTTTTTTTTAAATTTATTTGTGTCTTTAATTGTTTCAAAGAAAACATATATGTCTCTCTCTCACTTGCAAACATTATCGCCTGTCTCTACTCTTTTTAAATTCCCTTTCCACCTTATCTTCGCATAGAAACAATGTTAATTTCCTATAGGGATTTGTATGTTAATTTCGATTCAAAAGGGGTCCCCTTTGGAACTTTTTACGCATTTAAAATTTTTTTTTTCCAATTCTTATGAAATTTTGTATTTATTTACGATTCTATATTGTGTATAAAATGTCCAAATATGAGATTAAAATTTTGAAAAATAACCATAGTTTATTTCAAGCAGTCAACATTTAAAATGCAAGTTTGAAACTAAGGTGCTATGGGAAACTAAATATATCTCGACACAAAAAATCTGGTGTGACCAGCACAGTGCGCAACTTTCTCTTACCGAAGGGTAAGAGAAAGTTGTGTGCTGTGCGCCAGTCACACCAGATTTTTTATTTTATTTTAATAAACAAACGATGTCCTTGAGCATATCTCTTTGCAAGATAACATATACATCAGGTTACTGAAAATTACTTTTATTTTACTTTTTTCTTGTCTAATAAATAAAAAAGTGTGTTACTTTATTTGAATCATTGCCTTTCCAGCATTACAACCAAGATTAAAAGTAAACTTCGAAAAAGTTCTTTAAATTCTCTTACTCCTGAATGTTTATCAATATACTGTATTTATTTTACTTATTCGTTGAGTTTTTCCATATTTCGAGATTATTTACAACGTTTTCTGGCATATTAATCCGTTCTTTAATGAAAAAGCTTCCCCCATCCTGTATAAGAATTTTAATTTCAAAGTCCATTGGAAGGTTTACTCCAGATATTGACTCAAGCTACTTCTATTTATTTTTGTCTTTTTACAAACTTTGTTGTCAACAAACGTTCTTTCCGAATTAATTAAAAAAAAAAGTAGTTAATTCATTTCTGTATAAAAAAAAGTATGAATAAAAAAATTATAGGGCCTAATTCTTTTTAAAAAAGTAAAAATATGTTGTGACTACCTTCACATCATACAACTTTCTCTTCGTTAGAAATTCGAAATTTATTCCACACCAGATTAGGCCTATTCGTCGATATTTATTCAGTCTCTCATTATATTGATACATGAGAATCCAAATTTATATTTTGTTACCATGGAAACTCTCCTAAAAAAAATATTTTTGGAATAAAATGAGAATATAAATTTTTAAAAGCATCTAAAAAATAATTGATTTATGAATTTTAAACAAAATCGTTTGAGAAAATCAACAAAAAAAAAAAAAAACTTGAAAAGCACATCGTAAATAACAACGAAGGTCTTTATTGAGAAAATTATCCGCTGTTTTAAAACAATATTTATTATGGAAAAAAGATTACTTTTTTTTTTTAATATTCTTCTATGTTTAACGTTAGAAGATAAATGCCTGACGATAATCATATTCATATTCGTCATATTTTGCTTTATCATTAAAAAAGCAACACAGTCATTTCGCGATCTCAATTGAATTGGGGAATAATTTGGGAAGTCATTTGTCCGTTTCAGGAGATACCACTTTGGCCGATATCAAAGCGTGGATTCCATCTAAGACGGTGATTCTCAACCACTGTGCCGCTAAATTCTTAAAGCGTGCCGGCTAGGGACACGAAAAAAGTATCGATACTTGCTGGTATCGATACTTTTGTTTCGATACTAGTGCTTTTTTTACTCGATACTTTTCTTTCGATACTTTACTCATATGAGTAGGGGAGAGTGGGGTAAAACCGGGAAGTCGGGAGCAAACCGGGTACCCCCCTTCTAGCCTCTGTAAGCACTGCAATCGCATGGACAACAAAGAAACTACCTGCCATTTTGATAAAGAAGCAGCGGCCATTACACAAGAACGCAATAGACTCGCTTCTTTCGCTCCTGTGAAGAAAATTCTGTTTGAGTGGTTTTTGCTTAGGATTTTTGAACAAAACTAGACTGATTATACTACGTTCCTGTTCCTGCGACAGCAAAGGTATATAGCTCTCTTTGTACAACATTTAATTACCTTCATTATCATTCTAACTAATTGTCTGTAGCGTTTTGTATAGTCATATGACGCCATTTTTTATGAAAACTGTACGTGCGGGGTGAAACCGGGTACTAACCGAGGGGCAAAACGGGGTACCCGGACATACTAAGTCTATTATATAATAATAATAAAGATAAACCAATCAAAGAAAAGGCAACATTATAAATATGCCAAAAAGGAACAGACAAAAATAAGCGTCCAAAAATAGAAAAACCGAAGGAGCAAATGTGGGATGAGTGCAGTGAAGAGGATGACAATGCTGCCTGCATTTACTGCAATGAGCTTTACTCGGACTCCAAGGGTGGTGAGGGATGGATCCAAGGCATCCAATGTCGTCGTTGGGCCCATGAAAGCTGCTCTGGGTCAGAAGAGGAAGATGACTATTTTACTTGCTACTGTGTCAATAGGCCTACAGCAATAAATTAAAGATAAAAACAGTTAAATTTACTAACAACTCATCAATATGTGTCTTTTTTATACTTATTCTTACATTTTATGACAATAGTTAACATATGTCACTAAATAAAAATTGAATTTTGTGGAAACTTTGAAAATTTTTATTTTCCCATAGCAATAACATGTGACCCGGTTTTACCCCACTAGTGGGGTAAAACCGGGTAAAATGACTTTTTTTACAAAAAAAATAATAAAAAAAAAAATAAATAAAAACTTATCTTTTTAAAACTGTGGTTGAATTAATAGATAAGTAGTGCATACTTTTGCAAAAGTTCGTTCCTTTATGCTAAAAACTGTGATTTCTAGAAGCCTTCAAACCTTAGGGTCCCGGTTTTACCCCACTTTCCCCTACTTGATTGCCAGTATCGAATGAAAAGTACTCATTCAAATATCTTTTTTTTTTTAAGTTTTTTCGGCATCTTAGGCCATATAGACAGACTTTAAACGTTATATAAATATTTTAATTGCGATTCTGCCAAAGAATATCTCATATTCTTTTTTCTCTTGAATATAAATAGTAAGTTGATATATAACAGATGGTCGATATTTGTGGGATAGACTGTATGTATTCCATCATATTCCTAATAAGTATTTATTAATAATGGAAAATTTGATACTTTTTAGTAAAAACCCTTTCATTTAATAACATTAAATTTCTAATTTAATTTTTTTTTTGTATTATTGCAAACTGTATTTACTAAATTTAAAAGAGCGCAAATATTACATAGAAAGGCCATTATATAAACTAATAAAAATACTTGTCGACAAGGTTCTCTTCACAAGAAATCTGATTAGTGAATTTAGTACATTTTTTTATAGTGAATTCAGATATGCAGTTAGAATTTTTCCATCAGCCGTTTAGAGCACTTTTTCTATTAAAATATTTTTCTACATATCTCTAAAACTGAGCCTGATGGGGAAAAACTGAAATGATATTTGAATTTATGAAAAATACCCTATTTCTCGAATCTCATATCTATATCTTTATTCTTGTGAAAGAAAAAAAAGTTCATTTTTGTCGACCAGTGAAAATGGACACTTTTATTTTGGCGAAATCCGTATTTTGGTTGAGAAAGCCCCATCCTCCTGGTACTCATTACTTTGAGGAAAATATCAAACCTGTATACCCCATTAGGGTGGCTCTTAGCTACTACTGGGGAAAATTTTTTTTGAGATTTTTTTGACGCTACCCCCTAGTTTGGTGCCATTGCCAAAAAAAATAACCTGTGTAAAATTTCAGCTCAATCTGATAAGGGGAAAGGGTGCCCCAAAAGCCCTGAAAATCGAAAAAAAATCAGAAAATATTCATTTTATTTATTTATCTTGTTAAATATAAATGATATACAAAAAAGTGTTATATAAAAGTTGTAGATCTATAAAAAATGCACATAATAACATCTATCAGTTTTTTATGTACACCTAACGGTTTCAGAGAAAACCGCGAAAATCCATTTTTTCTTTCTCTTACCTATACATGTAATATATATAGAGAGAGATAATATTTGGTTTCATTTAAAAAATTTGATGTCGAGATTTTGATGGATATACACGTTTTGGGATCCCCTGAGTCCAATAAGATGGTTTATGCAACATTGTCTGCCTCGGTGGGGGTGGGGGTGGGTGTGTTTTGTGAACAAAATATCTCATGAAGGAAAAGAGATAGGAGGTTGAAATTTTATATTTAATTAAAGTACCTCCCTGGCACGTGACACGAAGCTTTAGAACGAAATCGGCCAAAAAGTACTAGTACTTTACTGATGTACTTTTTCAGTTTTTTTTTATTTTCGATTTTCTCAAAATTCGTTCTAACGATTTTGATTAAAACTCATAAATCAATTATTTTCGAGATGATCTTTGAAATGTATATTCTCATTTTGCCCTTGAAATATTTTGAAGCACACTTTACTCTTGTACTTCATAGAAAGATAGGATCAATGGTTGTCATGATAACAAAATATAAATATTTTTCTATATTTTTCTATACTGTGCTTATACACCAGATTTTTCGTGTCAACATATATTTAGTGTCCAAAAGTATGGTACATGTGAATTTTAAAATGTAAAATTTATAAATATAGAAAAATATTTATATTTTGTTATCATGACAACCATTGATCCAAGGGCGGATACAAGAGGGGGGGGGGTAAAGGGGGTAATTACCCCCCCCCCCGAGATTCGAAAAAAATACCTTTTTTTCGCAAAAAAATTTATTTTTAATGTAAAATTTTTAAAATTAATACTTAAAAATTTGATGTGTATTTATATTCTGGCAAACAAGTACAGAATGCGCTTTTAAATTACCGAAATTAAAAAAAAATAGTGTGCTGTGCGACGAGTCACACCAGATTACCCCCCCCCCCGAGAAACACCTCTGGATCCGCCGCCCTTGCATTGATCTTATCTTTCTATGAAGTACAAGAGTAAAGTGTGCTTCAAAATATTTCAAGGGCAAAATGAGAATATACATTTCAAAGATCATCTAAAAAATAATTGATTTATGAATTTTAATCAAAATCGTTAGAACGAATTTTGAGAAAATCGAAAATAAAAAAAACTGAAATAGTACATCAGTAAAGTACTAGTACTTTTTGGCCGATTTTGTTCTAAAGCTTTGTGTCACCTGCCAGGGGGTACTTTAATTAAATATAAAATTTCAACTTCCTAGCTCTTTTCGTCCATGAGATATTTTGTTCACAAAACACCCACCCCCAACGAGGCAGACAATGTTGCATAAACCAAGGTACTTCGAATAGACAAGGTAGGTCCATAGTCCCATTTCCGAAGTTTTTGGTAAAAAAAAGGAAATAAGTAAGATGTGGCATAACCTCGAACTGTCATTTCATTCGTAAGTATTTTGACTTTGACTTTTTTTATTTAATTGGAGTTAATAGGCATTTATTAAATTAAACTTTTATTAAATTAGGTCTCTTAAAAGGAAACAAACATAAGAAAATTAATTTTAAGTTGTAAAATGTCCGAAAAGTGGAATCTGACAAATCCCAATTCTCTACTAATACAATGCACAAGATATCTAATGAAATTTTATCCAGGTATGTACAAAATAAAAATATGATTAAAATAACAAACTAGAATATTTGATTTAATTTTTATTCACATTACAGGCGCTACTTTAATGTATGAGGGAAAATATATAAATTGAAACCTTTTTGTCAGTGCCATAAATGAAGAATGAAAATTTAAAATTAAGCCAAAAATGATAATTAAATAACAAATTTATATGAATAAACTTAAGAATTATGTTTTTTTTTTTTTTTAATCTATATCTATACTATTATATAAAAGACAATCTCTGTCTGTCTGTCTGTCTGTCTGTCTGTCTGTCTGTTTGTAACGCATAGACTCCGAAACTACTGGACCGATTTTCATGGAGTTTTTTTTAATGGGTAGGGAATTTTCCGGGGGTGGTTTTAGGCTATCATTATATCGAATTAGGGGTAGGGAACCCCCCTTTTTGGGGGTTATCAATTACCCCATAGCAAAGCATTGGAAAACAGGATCTAACTCGCTTTACGAAAAATATATTTATCAAATCTTTAAAATGAAAAATAAAAACTCTTCCTCCCCCTAACAATTCGACATTTGAAAAGATTTTTCCGCTCTGCGCCCCCCCCCCCTAAAATTTTATTTTTTTTATTTTTCATTCGATTTTAATAAAATTTAAAATGTTGCTTTCTTAGGGTGTAAATAATTGAAAAATGGTATTTTAGACCCCAGAAAGTTCAATCACCCCCCTGACCCCCCCCCTAAAATTTATTTTTTATTCGATTTTAATAAAATTTAAAATGACGCTTTCTTAGGGTGTAAATAATTGAAAAATGGTATTTTAGACCTCAGAAAGTCCAATCACCCCCCTGCCCCCCCCCTAAAATTTATTTTTCATTCGATTTTAATAAAATTTAAAATGTTGCTTTCTTGGGGTGTAAATAATTGAAAAATGGTATTTTAGACCTCAGAAAGTTCAATCACCCCCCTGCCCCCCCCTAAAATTTATTTTTCATTCGATTTTAATAAAATTTAAAATGTTGCTTTCTTAGGGTGTAAATAATTGAAAAATGGTATTTTAGACATCAGAAAGTGCAATCACCCCCCTGACCCCCCCTAAAATTTATTTTTCATTCGATTTTAATAAAATTTAAAATGACGCTTTCTTAGGGTGTAAATAATTGAAAAATGGTATTTTAGACCTCAGAAAGTTCAATCACCCCCTGACCCCCCTAAAATTTATTTTTCATTCGATTTTAATAAAATTTAAAATGACGCTTTCTTAGGGTGTAAATAATTGAAAAATGGTATTTTAGACCTCAGAAAGTCCAATCACCCCCCCCTGACCCCCCTAAAATTTATTTTTCATTCGATTTTAATAAAATTTAAAATGACGCTTTCTTAGGGTGTAAATAATTGAAAAATGGTATTTTAGACATCAGAAAGTTCAATCACCCCCTGACCCCCCCTAAAATTTATTTTTCATTCGATTTTAATAAAATTTAAAATGACGCTTTCTTAGGGTGTAAATAATTGAAAAATGGTATTTTAGACCCCAGAAAGTTCAATCACCCCCCTGACCCCCCTAAAATTTATTTTTCATTCGATTTTAATAAAATTTAAAATGTTGCTTTCTTAGGGTGTAAATAATTGAAAAATGGTATTTTAGACATCAGAAAGTGCAATCACCCCCCTGACCCCCCCTAAAATTTATTTTTCATTCGATTTTAATAAAATTTAAAATGACGCTTTCTTAGGGTGTAAATAATTGAAAAATGGTATTTTAGACATCAGAAAGTTCAATCACCCCCCTGACCCCCCCCTAAAATTTATTTTTCATTCGATTTTAATAAAATTTAAAATGACGCTTTCTTAGGGTGTAAATAATTGAAAAATGGTATTTTAGACCTCAGAAAGTTCAATCACCCCCCTGACCCCCCTAAAATTTATTTTTCATTCGATTTTAATAAAATTTAAAATGACGCTTTCTTAGGGTGTAAATAATTGAAAAATGGTATTTTAGACCTCAGAAAGTTCAATCACCCCCCTGACCCCCCTAAAATTTATTTTTCATTCGATTTTAATAAAATTTAAAATGTTGCTTTCTTAGGGTGTAAATAATTGAAAAATGGTATTTTAGACCCCAGAAAGTTCAATCACCCCCCTGACCCCCCCCCTAAAATTTATTTTTTATTCGATTTTAATAAAATTTAAAATGACGCTTTCTTAGGGTGTAAATAATTGAAAAATGGTATTTTAGACCTCAGAATTCGATTTTAATAAAATTTAAAATGTTGCTTTCTTAGGGTGTAAATAATTGAAAAATGGTATTTTAGACATCAGAAAGTTCAATCACCCCCCTGACCCCCCCCTAAAATTTATTTTTCATTCGATTTTAATAAAATTTAAAATGACGCTTTCTTAGGGTGTAAATAATTGAAAAATGGTATTTTAGACATCAGAAAGTTCAATCACCCCCCTGACCCCCCTGAAATTTATTTTTCATTCGATTTTAATAAAATTTAAAATGACGCTTTCTTAGGGTGTAAATAATTGAAAAATGGTATTTTAGACATCAGAAAGTTCAATCACCCCCCTGACCCCCCTAAAATTTATTTTTCATTCGATTTTAATAAAATTTAAAATGACGCTTTCTTAGGGTGTAAATAATTGAAAAATGGTATTTTAGACATCAGAAAGTTCAATCACCCCCCTGACCCCCCCCTGAAATTTATTTTTCATTCGATTTTAATAAAATTTAAAATGTTGCTTTCTTAGGGTGTAAATAATTGAAAAATGGTATTTTAGACATCAGAAAGTTCAATCACCCCCCTGCCCCCCCTGAAATTTATTTTTCATTCGTTTTTAATAAAATTTAAAATTACGCTTCCTTAGGGTGTAAATAATTGAAAAATATATTAATCAAATATTTAAAATAAAAAATAAAAACTCTTTTTCATAATTAATTAAAATACATTTATCTGGACAACTCTTAGTCATATCCCGAGACGCCGCCCGCCAGGGTCTATGGGGTAGGGTTGCCGAAGGCAACCCTACCGCAGCTAGTTATCTATAAGATATAGAGCGAATTTTTTAAATATATCTTTTCTTTAATGCGATTAATCTAAAAAAAAATTTATTTTTCGAAAATCAAAAAAGAGGGCTTCTATAAGTTGTAGATAATTTAAATAGCTTTAATTTAAAAAAAAATTTGAGGTCGATAGCTTCAAAATTGTGGCCGATAGAATCTCCCAAAATTAGCACCACGAGATGCGCGCGCACCTCAAGAAAAAAAGCTCGCCGCCTTGAAGATAGGCATCCGATGCGCTTAGCTGTGTGTTTGGAAGAATAAAAAAACAGGCGCCGGGCGATCGAATTTAAAAGAGAATTCACTGATATTTTATGGAAGACAAAATAGGCTAATTAAGAGAAATTTATTTAAGAGAAAACTTACTTAGAGAAAATTTATTTTCGAGAATCAAAAGCGAAGTTTCTATTCTATTTTGGGCTCATCTTCAGGCTGGAATTATTTACTATCAGTAAGTTGGAAGATAATGCATAATGCATGTTCAAGTAATTAAATTTAAACTATCAACCGTAGGCTCTATATAAGCTGGCCAAACGGACTATTGTCCAAGCCATATAATTAAGAGAAGAAGAAGAAGAAGAAAAACCGTAGGCTCTAGTTGAAATATTTTGTATATTTATCAAATTTTTCAGAGTATGATTTTTTGTTGTTGTTGGGCCAAACGTTCCAAGGCCCCTCAGGAATTCAACTTAGAATCTCAAGCCTATCCGGGACATCAGACCCAGGCCACCGACACTCCATCACCGACAAATACCCACAGTTAGTTCTCTAAATATGCAGCTGGCATTGCATTTCTCAACTGGGAGAATCGAAGAGTTAAGCCAGCAAAGGGGGCTGCTCTAATACCCTACTGTGAGCAGCAAAACCCTTATTAGTGGTAGCGAGATTAATTATAAGTTAGTTCCCGGGGGCCAGGGGACGACAATTGGCCCACCAACAAACAAGCATACTCATAAAAATTCTTAAATATACTAATAACTATGACCAATCAAATCCGAATGGAGATATTCATAGAATATTATTATCTTATAATGAATTAAAGTGAATTTGTGTTCAAAGGACTTCTACGAATAAGGGAGCTGAAAATGAAGAGTCTGATTCTTTTTATGATTCTTAGCATCCAACAAGCACCAATTCCAGCTCTAATTACAACATTGTAAGAGTATAGATATATTTTAATATACATAACCTCTCTTTTGTGGCTTGTGACTATCTTTCACTCAAACTATTTAGCCTACTTTACGAATTACTCGCTTTTTATGAAAATGCATTAACAAAAACGTTATATTTGATAACCATAGTATAATTAATTAATAGGACTATTAATATTAACAATATCAGTTGGATAGAATATCATTAGAAGTTAGATATCTACTGGTGTGGAGGAATTTCTTTAAAAATTTACTTAAATCAAATGTATTTCTCAAATAACTGTGTTTTCTACGATAAGAAGAATAAAAGCCAGCTTTCGTTTTCTCTCTCACTACTTCAATTTATTTGCAAGTATTTCGGCTCCCGGCCATCTTCAGTGCATATCTGTGAATTTAGGCAATACATTTATTCATTCATTACACAATTTGAAAAATTGAGAGAGAAAACGAAAGCTGGTTTTTATTCTCCTTATCGTAGAAAATACAGTATTTGAGAAATACATTTGATTTAAGTAATTTTAAAGAAATTCCTCCACACCAGTAGATATCTAACTTCTAATGATATTCTATCCAACTGATATTGTTAATATTAATAGTCCTATTAATTAATTATACTATGGTTATCAAATCTAACGTTTTTGTTAATGCATTTTCATAAAAAGCGAGTAATTCGTAAAGTAGGCTAAATAGTTTGAGTGAAAGATAGTCACAAGCCACAAAAGAGAGGTTATGTATATTAAAATATATCTATACTCTTACAATGTTGTAATTAGAGCTGGAATTGGTGCTTGTTGGATGCTAAGAATCATAAAAAGAATCAGACTCTTCATTTCCAGCTTCCTTATTCATAGAAGTCCTTTGAACACGAATCCACTCCAGATTCCATTTTGTTGTGGCTTATGACTATCTTTACTTCTCAAATCATCACTAGCTGGTCAAGAAGAGAACTTGCACTTATTATGTGCCACCAACTCAGTGGCGGATCCAGAGGATTTTCTCGGGGGGGGGGGGGGTAATCTGCTGTGACTGGTCGCACAGCACACATTTTTTTCTTAATTTCCGTAATTTAAAGGCGCATTCTGTACTTGTTTGCCAGAATATAAATACAAATAAAATTTTTAAGTATTAATTTTTAAAATTTTACATTAAAAATACATTTTTTTTTTTTTTTTTCAAAAAAAAAGTATTTTTTTCAAATCTCAGGGGGGGGTAATTACCCCCTTTACCCCCTCCCCCTTGTATCCGCCCTTGCATCAACTATTGTAAAATCAAGGAACTTCTTTGTGCAGTATTAAAGAGGAATATTTAAAGAATGCAATGGCATGAATATCTTCCACTAAGCCCTTCATATATAGGTAAGAGAAAGTAAAAATTATTTTTCATTTGGCTTGAGATGCTGTTTGTTTAAATGGAATTGATAATTGAAGATGTTGATTTTATTAAAATTTCAATTTCATGATCAAAATAGTAAAAAAAAAAAAGTCAAATATTTTTTTTATATTTTTCGCTTCCCTTCTTATACTTTATGTAACCAGTTTTCATTAAAATTAAACAAACAAGAGTAATTCTAATCCCTCTACTTTCACTAAACAAAGCCAATTTTTTTATATAAATTCACATCACACGGGCTAATCCTATTGGATCAGTGTGTGTGTGTGTGTGTGTACCTTGTGTAGTACTTTTTGCTCGTCAGCATCTAATGGAAGAAAGACTCTCTGAGAAGGAATGATGAGAAGTGAAATTGAGTGAAGACGAAAATGGCAAAAGAAGGAGAAGGGGGGGGACACCTCCCCCCCCGCCCTAAACTTGATCCCCACGGGGTGGTGGAAAAGGCCATAGCTACACAGAGAGAGAGAGAAGCAGCAGAGATCATCCCTCATGGGAGCAGTCGAGTCAAACCAACACCGACGACGACGACGACGACGCGGAGCAGGAGGCGGGGGAGAGAGAGAAAAAAAAACAGATAGCAAACGATTTCCATCAGGGTTGACACACTCACTACATGGAGACATATATATATTTCAATTTTTATGATTCATAAACGATCAACGCCAACGCTATAAAATTCCCAACATCATTTTTTTTTTTTTTACTTATAAACCAGAAACTTATTTATGATATCAAATTTTAATTATGATAAAAAAATAAAAAAAAAATTTTTTATGTTAATTGATTTTTTTGTTTCAACTCCAACATCAAGGGAAGATTTCGAAAGATAGATAAAAAAATTCGGTAAAATCACAAATGACCTTTTTAACTCTAAATAAGCATTTCTGTCAAAATTCAATGCCTAATCAACATCATAAATCAAAAATCTGGTGTGACTGTCGCAAAGCACACAACTTTCTCTTACCTTCGGTAATCGAAAGTTGTGTTCTGTGCTTGTCACACCAGATTTTTCGTGTCGAAATATATTTAGTTTCCG